>BQKZ01002038.1:15111-41298 GCA_036244855.1 Temnopleurus reevesii
TCCCAGGCCGACTGCCAAGAGTTAGTCAGTTCTCGTTGTAAGTGGGATTTCACCTCTGATATCGTTCTAGGTAAAACAATGTCGGCTTCCTGCTTTTTAAGGGCCTGTTTTGCAAGGGTATCCGCCATGTCATTCCCCTTAATACCACAGTGACTATGGGAACCCACTCGAACACAACATGACAAGCCATCATGGAGAGGGAATTGAGCACCATTCTGATATCACACACTATTTTATTGGATGGATTTGATTGGGCTAGGAGGTCAAGGTCTGCGATGCGATGCGTATACTTTTTGGCATGTGGGCGTCGTGCGGAGGGTGCGAACGCACCCCCTCCAGACCAAAAAGCAAAAACAAACAAAAAAAGCAAAAAAAAAAAAAGGACATAGGACAAAAAGGGAAATAAGGGGGAAGGAAGGGGGGGGAATATCATTCCCCCCCCCCCCACACACACACACTTTTTCATTTGCATGTATGACCTGCAAACAATTTTATTTCAGTGAGAAAGTATGTCTTAGGTATGCACAAAATTTGACATTTTCAAGCATAAAAATGAAAAAGCTCCCTACTGTGGAAGGGGGACACGGGGAGGGCCCCCGCCCCTCTTTTTGCTTGTAAGCCCAGCTCAGTCCACCGAGGCACAGAAATAGGGGAATAGCCTTCAACTAAAATTTGGCGCCCCCAGAGGAGAGGGGGGGGGGGCAGGTGCTTAGCTGGACTGACCATTAAGCAAACAAAATTGGCGCCCCTCTCGGCGATTTGGGCGTCAATTTTACCTCAAATAGTGACGCCCCCTAACCCGAGGGAGCCGGGGTAGCACCCCCAAAGCGCCCCACACGCACTGCGCGCTGGGCAAATTAGTGTAGGGGCCTATGGATTCTCAATTGATATTGTCAAATAATGAATCAGCAAATACAATTCCTCATATAAAATATATTTTGTCTTGATATTATATTTCAAAACAATCTTCAATCTGAAAATTAAAAATATTTAAAAAAATGTCATGATTTGCAAAACTAAGTGACACTGAATTTTAAAATATGATAGAGCAACGATTACGTTCCAGTTCGCGTAACATAAACTGAATGAAAATCACGTGACCTAAACTCCCGATGTGTAAATGGCTATCAATGAACTTGTGCTTAAGATAACGAAGACAACTATATTCTTTCGGGATACAGACAAGACGTTCTCGATAATCTTATGTAGCCAAAATAGGATAGCTACTAAAAAAAAATAAGTTTCTTAATAAAATTTGCCAGGGATTTTGTTTCCATTTATCTACCTCCCGTTGTAATCCAGGGTGTGTGTTTTCTCTCAAATAGAACATACGGTATATAATTTAAGAATGCATCAGAAAAAAGGTATTATAAAGACGGGGATAACAAAAAATTCTGAGAAGTGTCATTGCTGCTCATAAAAATAGCACAACAAAATCATCTAAAAAGAAAATTACAGCTTTTTGCACATGTTAGGTGATAGCTTTACCAATACTCGTTCATTTTCACATAATCTTTTGTGCAATAATGTTCATGGTATTATACTTCATTTTATTTAGATTTGAAGACAATATTAAGAGGACAAAAATATTCACTTTTGCCAAACGTTTACTTGAGTTTTATTCAAAGCAAGATTTTTCTGGCTCATTCCCATCCGAGTCTTTAAATGAGTAAAACAAAAGTATGTATGATATACGTCATAACACATGATAAAGAAGTTGTCAATGTGCATCAAAAAGCATTGTGAGTGATATCATTGAAATATCGTACGGTGTACTTCAAACTATATTATTTTCTACACAGCAATTTTTCATGACATTTCACACATTTTTATTGTGCAATTGTCATAGTAATTATTAGCCTTTTGACAAGGCCTTCGACTTTGGACTTCCCCCTCGACGGCGATATGGAGTACCCAATAACAGCGCGAGCGCAGCGAGTGCCATCTTGCGTTAGCAAGCTGAGACGCCTGCTGCGCTCGCGCTGTTATTGGGGACTCCATATCGCCGTCGAGGGGGAAGTCCAAGTTGAAGGCCTTGTCAAAAGGCTAAGTAATTATATACTTCATACTTATAAGATATCTCGAGAAAAATCTACTCTTCTGTATAGTTTTTTTTAAGCATATTCATAGTAACGGAGTAAACGACGCTCAACGTTATCTGTTTTGTCCAGACTCAAACTTTATAGGAGCTTTCATTGCTCGAAATGTCAAGAGGTTGGTTTCCATGAAATGTAACAGGGGATTTCACCAATCGCTCCATTCTTATCAGGGCTTATAGACGAGGACCACAATGTTATTTGTGTTCCAGAGTCCAGTGTATTGTATTGGCGTATAAAAACCAGGGAGATGGAATTTGTAGATCACCCTGGTATATATCATGACTATATAGGCCTTCGCTGTGTGCGACTAGCATGACTAGTCAATAATAGTCGATAATCATTTATTATGTGGTCGTTCGCACTGTTCCAAAGCTCTTGTAATAATACTGCACGGTAATTTCAAAGAGATGGTCGCTCTTTAGTAATTCTCCAAATCAGCAAAAAGCAGGGAGGTGGACGGGTATTTAAACTAAAATGACGATATTTGATATAATTGTGGTAGGTGCAGGCATAGAGGGTTCTTCCACAGCATATTGGTGCGTCAAGAATGGAATGAAAACTCTCCTTATTGAGCAGGTATAGTATTTATCAATGCTTTCTTCTTTTGCGATTACAGGTGCATGGCAGAGAGATAGAGAGAGAGGGAGAGAGAAAAAAAAAGAGAGAGAGAGAGAGAGTGGTGGGGTGGGGGTGGGGGGATCTGGGTGAAAGCGGAGTAGCGGAATAGAAGAATACGTTTCACACTTGTCTCAATAACCCGAAAACTTATACTGAAAAAGCCTGCCAGATATTGGCATATAAGTATTGCATTATTTTCAGTACTTTGTAAACAGACCATGAAGGGAGAGAGAGAAAGAAAGAGAGGGGGGAGAGAGAGAGGGAGAAGGGAGGGGTAATAGAAATTCAAAATAAAGAAATTGCACTGAGTATACATAATGATAATAACGTCCTTCATAAAAGCTCTGCAAAGTAGGCCTCTCGTTCGACAACATAGGACAAACAACATGACTGTCGATGCCAGACGAATAGAGTTATATTATATACATATTGTTATCTCTCTTTTATATGGTTGAACGTCGTCTTACATGAATACACTTTCCACTATATACACTATAAACACGGAGTCCCGCTTGAATGATTTAAAGTCGTTATTATAGGGTTAGCTACCTTCAATAAAACAGTTTCTAATAAACACGCTTGTTTAACATGGATGGTACATCTTTCATGTACGTATGGGGGATGGGGCGGCTCCCGTAAAAAAAAAAATTTATATAAGAAATATTCTTCTGGAATGCAATTTACAGGATAAACTTTTTTCTTTCTTTTTGCTCGTCAGACAATGTTAAGCCTCATTTCACCCCTCCCCAATCAATTGCAGTCCATTTTGCTCCTGTATATCGTAGAATTCAATATGACAAATTGAACCGGTTGAAATTGATGTCGGTGATATAAGATTTGTAAATCATTCACATAAACACATAACGCTTGTATGAATCGAACTTCTGCTCTGCATATACCATGTATACAAACAAATACTTTACTTGTCTCAAGGCGGGCAATAGAAAATCGGCCGTTATCATCAGTCTTCCTATAGAATTGCCCTGTACATGAAAAATGAGATTATAATGTTGAAACGGGGCCCAACTATTCTTATTGTACAATCGGCAAAGATTAAGAAAGGGTATATAATGATCACTATACTCGTTTCAGAGGCCCTGTATCGAGTGCAATTTCAATAAGTTTAATTGCAGTTTGCTCTATTTTTTTTACAAGTTATATTTTCTCTTATTTGCTCGATGTATGCTCATATCTTTTTATGACGAAAAATAAATCCAATCAATCAATCAAACTTTATCTTTTCTTTGAAAATAAAATCCTACAGTTTGCACTGCCGCATACCCGGGGTAGCTCCCATGGCGTCGGGAGGGTGACACGGTACGCCTATGCTGAGCCCCACTACGCTAAGATGATGGAGGAAGCATTCCCACTCTGGGCCAAGCTGGAAGAGGAGTCGAATACAAAACTTTACAGGTTGGGCACAAGGCGGCAATCCAGTGGGTTCCAGGGGGGGGGGGGGATGTAGGGCAAAGGTTTGCTACATCCAATTGACGGCACGTATACTGACTGCGGAGAAGTGCCTCCCCACGCCCGACATCACCCCCTCTTCCGCCCCTCTCTCTTTACAGGTATTGGTTGGGCACAGGTGATCCAGAGGCACGCGGATCCAGGGGCAGATCTGGGGGGGGGGGGGGNAATGTGACCTTTTATTTCAAAATTGGCCAGAACCCACCCAGAACACACACATAGAAAAGCTCTGTCTGGAAAGGTATGAATTCCGCCCTCTATTCATTAATGAGATTGAGATTCAGCTGAGACTGCAAAGCCACCATTGGTTACGTCAGCTTGGAGGCTGGTTGTAATTCATTCTTTTTTTTTTTTTTACAATCAACTTCAAAAGCTAATTTCCGCCTACAATAATTGTCCATCCTATACAAAATATCCTCCTTCAAAGGTTCATATCTTTGCAACAGAAATCTTTTCTACATAATTTAAACATCATAAAGCTTTCAAATGTCCACATCGTTCATTGCCGAGTTCTGACCGACTTTGAAAAACTGGATCATTCATCTCATTAAAGCACCTGGATAAATCAAGTTGAATTGGATTGATGAGGTAGGCTACTCTCATTCAAATAAAAAGCCTCTGCAGTTTTCCGATCCACACCTGCACTCCACTTGAGCTAACTCATTGGCTCCTTCTTCGTTCACCGAACCTGTAATGACAAACCATGTTGAGAAAGAGTTTGAATGTTTTGCACAATCCTGACCTTATGAATAGCCATATCTATCGTGCGAGCCCTTTCTATGTATAAACAAAATGCTTTCTCTTTTCTTTTTACGCCTGACATTAGAAAAAATCTACTTGTATAATACATCACTAAGTGTCCAATATAGATATGCATGCATGATGGAATCTTTTTTTGAATTCACAAGAAAAACTCATTCATAAGATCATTATCTTTCCTATATCTGTATGCATGCATGATTATTTCTTTTAAAAATTGTCAACTCTTGATATACTTTGCTGAGATCCAAGTTTCAAGATGATCTAACGTACAATTCTTAAAAGAAGAGTCTACCCAAAACTAATAATTTTTTAACAGAAGCAGAAAAAATTGGAGAGCAGAACAAAAAAGTTTGAGAAAAATCGGACAACTAATAACAAAGTTATGAATTTTTAGAGATTAGAAAAAACAGGCAAATCGGTGCAAATTTTCAGGCATGTTGCCAATTTGATGACGTCACGGGTGCACAACTAACCATTCATCCTATTTATATTTATCGTGCGAAATTCATCATTTTTACAGAAAGACACAAAATTTGTATCAATGTAAACATGCAAATATGAGAGCTACACATCTATCATGAAGATATACTACAGTGAATCTTGTGAGGAAATCTTATTTGGGGGAAAAATAACATTTGTTAACATTGATATTAATATCATAAATAGTTAGTTGTGCACCTATGACGTCATCAGTTGCCAATTTGTCTAGATATTCAAACATTCATAACTTTCTTATTAGTTGTCCGATTTCACTCAAAGTTGTTTTGTTCTGCTCACCAAATTATTCTGCATCTGTGGAAATATTATTATTTTTGGGTAGACCCTTTTTTCTAATTCTTGAATGAATGAAAATAGGACAGACGATGAGAAAACATCACAAACACCAAGTGGGATGTGTTTATAAAGCTGTTTGTAGATCTACGCAAGACTGCGTCACTTTTACTTCATAGAGTTGTGTGTAGATCTACAAGCAGCTTTACGAGACCCTGGATTTTGGCTGTTGGAAATTTATTTGTGCAATCAAAGCTTGATTTTGTGAAAACATGAAAGTGTGTGTCTTTCAAAAAAGTCTCATTCATACCTGTCATTTGATAATCAAATGTGAGTTCTTCCCCGGCCTTGATGTCAGAGCATGAGAAGAGAGCAATGCGGGGCAACCGAGGATCAAGGCAATTCACCCACACTCCATATACCCGAAGATTGGGCTCACACTGCAAAGAAGAAGAAACAAAATAAATATGACTGTATGTGACATCAACCAAAAAGATTGGCTTGGCGATCTGAAGTTTCATCAAATATGGGATCTCAAAACAGCCTTGATGTCAGAGCATGAGAAGAGAGCAATGCGGGGCAACCGAGGATCCAGGCAATTCACCCACACTCCATATACCCGAAGATTGGGCTTTCACTGCAAGGAAGAAACAAGATAAATATGATGGTGGTCGAGTAGATCAATATTAGAAATTGTCCAATGTACACATTATCATTACTGCTATTCAGTGTTGTCACAGAGGCCAGAAGTTCAAAGAATGCCACAAGAAAGTCAGTCCATATTTGTTTTACACATTTACTCAGACGTAAGGTCAAGTCAAAAGGTCAGAAAACATAATTTCGACTACAACACTGCTCGCATTTCGAAATATGTAATATGAGCTACAGTGACTTACCGAATGATTCACAAAATGCGATATGTTGCCATAGTGACCAGCATCAACAGTAAATGGACAATCATCATCGTTGTAGTCCAGATCAAAGAGATATGTCCTTCCATTAGCATCATATATCTTTCCTCTTCTCTCTGCTTCTTCACTCGTAATCACCTGAAATATGTAAAGGTGAAATTGACTTCTGATTATACAACTGAAATATGAGAGAAACAGTTTTCAAGAAAGCATATTACAGAAAAGTTGAAAACATATTTACATTATCATAATTTTTTGCCAAAGCTACATGGTCTGAGCATTAAAATGATTATAGGCAAAAGCATAAAATTTCTTATAGCATTTTTCCCCTTTCTTTAGTTGTCCTAGAACTCGCAATTTGCTAATATGAATATGCTACTCTTGTTCAAATATGACACCACGTTATGAAAATTGGACAGCATACTTAACATTAACTATGGAAAAATGCATTTCACATTATTCAACATCAGACAGAAGTCAGTATTACTTGAAAGATACATCTTATGATCCACATTCTGAAATATCTGACCTTTAATGTAAAGCAGATTTTAAAATACATAATTTCGGTTCATCTGCTGCTAAGTTCCGGCCAATTTTGATATGATAGGTCACAAATCATTGAATTACCTCTCCTACATATTCCATGACGAATGCATTCTTCTTGATATCTAAGAGCGTCCTGACACCCCAGCCTCTTCCATTAGCCGTTCTGAAGATGACCAGCTTTTGTTTCCTGCCGAGCTGAACCACCCTGTTCGGACATTTGGCACTACATTTACACCTCGTATTGCACTCATAAATAGGAGTCCCTGGTTTGGCCTTGACCAGTTTATGTTTGGTGTAGGCGAATTTCACCCCACCATTCTGTGGACAGCACCTGCTCTCGGCCTCCGAGGAGCAGTTCTCACACTCGCATCCAACGAGAGGGTCGGTGGGGATGGTGACACCGACGCCCGCTATGTAATCACTGATGTAGACAAAGTCTTGCGGCGGACCCTCCAGGTCAACGTTGTTTACCACCGTGATAGGAGCTTCGTTCTGGCATTTGGAGTTGAGTTCCTGCTCCCAGGATTTGAGCTCTCTCTTGACGAGCGATTTCAGAACGTCGGTGAGCACCCTTGATTCAGATTCTTTCCATTTGTCAGAACGCTTTTTGTGAGCAAGCTGCAAAAAGAAATGAAATTTGAAAATTCTTGGTCATATTACAAACGATTGCCATTTCTGCCACATAGAGAAGCATGTACTCATAGCTTTGGGCATAAGTTGTTGCACTCCTACACAGAGCAGGAAGGATGAGCAAAGTCAGTGAAGTCTACAAATGAATACCAGTATTTATCCAACATTAGTTTCATGATATTAATTATGCAATTCAATGTGTAAAATTAGACATTTCATATTACTTAAAGTGACAAATACAAGAAATGTGAGACATTCCCAATCTATATTTGATTTCTATCACATAATAAAATATGGCATATCGTCAAACTTGCTCATGTCTATGGAAAATAGAGAACTGCTTCAGACCATCCTCCCCCCCCCCCCCCCAGGCTTCAATTACAGAGAAGTTTGCAGCATACAGTATGTTGTATTCTTGATAATTTAGTGTGAGACTGATCTGAAAATAGTCTGTTGCAATTAAAATTCCAACACTCAGTTCTCGGTCAGTTTCTCGCTCAGTTTCTCGCTAGATCTTTATGAGTATTTATCATCTAGAATACGTCCTACCTGACACTGTGTACTTATGTGATTACGGCCTTAAAAAAAAACACATACCTGCTTCAAACTCTTCTCTAGCTGCTTCTTCTGCTTGAGTATTTCAGTGCGGGTGATGCGGGCTTCATGGTAATTCTTATGGAACCGTTTAAGAAGTTTCTTGCTGTTCCCAAGGTTCTTCTTGGGCTCCCATGTATTATCTGTTGAAGGGTATCCAACCCATTTCACCAAGTACCATTCCGTATTCTGAATCAAAATAGGGGAAAAGTTGAACTTGAAGTGCATTTACTGTACAAGCTTAGCAATGAGATGGTGATGATTAAAATCAGTTAGCCAAATTCTATGTGATACATAACTTTTCGCTCTTAATTCTATCATTTTTTAAAAGAAAGTCAATAAAAAACAATTCAGAAAATAAAAAAAGAAAGTGGTGCAGAGACACACAGTGAAATTTGAATCCAGCATAAATTTCACTGCATTTAGTTCTTAGAGATGGCAACGTTATGGAATATGCAGGAGTATAGAAATTAAAATCTATATCACCAAACAGTAGAACCAAATATGTTATGAGTAAAGGCATATTGCAATCAATAAGCTGTTTTAATAGTGATTGACATTTCAATTCCCATCCTCATACATATTTAAAAAAGTTGTCATCTCTGAATACTATTAATAATTGTACATTTATATTGCACAATATACTCAACTGCGCATAACAAGCAATCATAATAACATTAAACAATAGTAGTGAATCAAACAGAAGTAGTGAATAAAACAGTGAAACAGTAGTTTATAAGGCTGTTTCTTATGCTCTCAACAATATCTCTATCATATCTGCTATTAAATTCAGTGGACATTTTTCACTACTCAACTTGTTGCACATCCAAGTAGATTGACCTACTTGAAACCAAGGGGGTATTGCCACATGTACATGTACAAGGCTGCAATTGAATGCATATCAACGGCAAATTCAGGCGCAAGTTGGAGTGCGAAATTTCATTAGTGCACTGTTGAAACTTAAAAGGCGTGTCGTTCAAAAGTTACAATTGATTGCAAATCAGTTGCAAATCGTAACATGCAATTTCATTCACGCATGAAACATGCATGAAACAATGATTTTGATTACGTACAATCAATTGCAACTTTTGAACAACACTCACTAAGATGCATAAGAGACAATGGTTTTGATTGGCACTTGCTGATCAACTGCAACTTGCAATTGTAGCAACACCATCTTAACAAAGACATATGTTTATCCTTTGGCTTGTCCAGGGGTTTAGCATTGTACATAGATACAGCATAGGTCTACTCACGCTTGCATCTTTTTGGTAATCAACAATTTCTTCCACTTCAAATTCCTCTCCTGATGATCCCGATGTTTCTGTAAAATCAAGAAAGAAAAGGAGTAACGGAAGCTAAATCAACAGACAAAAAAGGGTTCCTATCCTATGTACATGTACCCCTACTATTTAATTCAAGAAAAGAAAACTTATCATCTTTGAATCGTGATTGAAGCACTCACAGGCTGATTTTCGGAGTCTCCAGCAGAGAGTGCAGTGGAAGAAGAAAAAAAAAATTGTCTTAACCATTTCTATGCTCATATTCTATGAAGAATGCCAAGTTGTATTCCTTTATCAAACACAATGATCATTACAGATTGACATAAAATGATTGAAGATTACTTGTTTGTCTTGCAATGTGATATGAACAAATAGGACATTTGTGACGATTACCATCATCAGGGAATAATCTTGCTTTTCGTATTTGATTGCAGTTTTAGACGTTGACGAAACATTTTCAACACTTCAGTGTACAGTTCTATGTGAACAAAATTGCTAAACAAAACATAGCAATCATGCTAAAATGCATACATACATGTATATACCAAATTGTGATGCGATACCTCCGCTCTTCATCAGACACACATAAACTTGTTATACCAAAGTGTAGACTCAAAACAGCTGAAAAGCGCTTCTCAGTAGATGCTCCAAAATTCTGGAATAGTATCCCTCTCGCAATACAGGCAATTTCAAATTCCGGTACGTTTAAAAAAACATCTTAAGACTTACCTTTTCCCACAGTAATCAAATTGTTTTGAATTTTTTGCTCTGTTAAATTGTAAAGCGCTCTGGTACTTATGCATTTTCTTAAATTTCTTTTCACAGACACCTCAGTCTGCATGAAGGCCTCCTGCAAGGGGCTGTGTGTTTATTGTTAACTTTAGAATTTTGAAATTAAAGTTAAACAAAAAAATGTTAAATCATAAAGATTTTAAGCTTCGGTTTTCAAGAATGCCTAAAATTCAACATTTGACATTCCTTCTTTTGGCCAGTTTTTTTGGCATTCAACTAGCTTTTTCCATTTTGAGTTATAGTTTGAATTTTGATCAATTGTCATGCCTGAGAAATGAGAATGATTGTCTGAGCAGGTTTGGATGGACTTTTTCATCTTAGCCACACCTCAATATTTGTTCTTATTTGGGTATACCAGTGCCCTCTCAAATTTATAAATTATCAATGGTACAATATCCAAAATCATTACATTCAAATACCATTGTTGGTGCTAGGCTAAATCAATAATGCATTGTCACCAGAAAAAAAAAATCATGATTTTTCATTGTCTCAAAGATTTTTAATACAATAACAGGATTTAGAATAAGACAAAGTCATATCTAATCATTATCAACAATATTCCTCCAACTTAAGGCAATGTTTGAAGAGAAAACACTCTATATTTTTTTTGTATTTCTGATTCAATTACGGCTGTTTACTTGTGTTGGATATTCAATTAAAATGGATGCTGCTCTGTCTGCCAAATCTTAGTACTAGTTGCAATACCATACAATCACCTGCGTTACACAGCTCAGAGGGTCTTTTTCGGCATTCACATGCTCCCTAATTAACCAAGGTACAATCATTGACTACTCCTCCATTGCGATAGTTGGTTTGAAACTGAAAGCTTCAAGTTCAAACTTACTTCTAGGGTCTGTTTTTTTTTAAATCTTAAAAATTTTCTTGGCCACCATCCCAGAAATATTGGAGGTGTCCAAGAAAAAATTCAAGATTACAAACAAAACAAAAACAGACCCCAAGGCACAAGTGATTCTGAATTTGGGTTATGCAGTATTGTTGGTCTAAATGGGCCTTTTTTATGATGGGTAATCTATCTGTACCGAAGTGATTTCCTGCAGGTGTAAACAATCCAAAATCACTTGGTGTATTACCCAGTCTTGCCAGTGACAGTGTGCCTTGTGTTAAAATTAAAAACAAATGTCACATATTCACCTTCCACTTTCTCTCTCATCTCATGGCATGCGTAGTCCTTCAGAATTTGCTTTTTAATTCAAATAATACATGGTACTTTTTTGTGTATATAAAGTCTAACGTTATTAAGATAAATGATTAAAGAGGTCCTGTCACCTCAGCTGACGAAAATAATATTTTGCAAATTGAACTTGCAAGTCTGGTTGAACTTTGTTTGACTAGGCCTAGGTAATTTCATAAGCAAGGAACTGGAATTAATTTAATTTGAAAGCTAAGGGAGAAACGGGAGTCTCCCCCATGTGTATCATTAATCGACATTCATGAATCATGCAAATATTGACGAACGATGATGATCACAAAAATATCACACCAGACAGGCACCAGCGAGCGTCATCTACCCTTGGCTTCAACTTCGGTTCATGCAGCTGCAGCTAGCTGCAGTCAATGGACAAATGAATGATATTTGATTTGATGGTCGGCAGTGCAGTGCAGCGCAAACGGTCGAGACCGACCGACAACCGAACCGAGGAAAAAATTGGCAGAAAATCTATTTGAAGAAGAGTAAATGACCTGAAATGATTCATCATACCTCCCAACTTCAAGTACAACGCAACCTCCTACTGTTTTCTGGTAATGACTTACCACCACCGCGATCAACCTGTTCCGTACATTCAGCCATTTTTAGAATTGCCTCCTTTTTTCCTGATTGGCGAGCCGCGATCGATCATTGGTGCATAAAATGGCGCAACAACGACGTGTATGGCAAGCCGCTTGTCCCATTAAATATGTGCACTGCGCAAGGCCTGCGATTTTGTTTGTTTGTTTTTGTTTTTTGATGGTGTTTGACGTGTCTACGTCCCGTACACCAGTAGCTAGAGGTAATTCGTAAAAACCTTGATTTAGCAAACAACATATAATACTGGTTCTGTCCTGTGTCTTAGTTCTAGGTACTATACTTTCCTGTATTCATTGATTTTTATATNATTCTAAAGCAGATGTTTTTTTTTTATCTTTAATCTCATATTTTGTGTAATAATATTGCTGGTTTATAGATTGTTTGTAATTTATGTTATTACTGTACATGTATGAAAAGAACAACAAATAAATGCCCTATCGGTGGGTTAAAAAAAAAAAAAACAAACAAATACGGTATATCACATGCATACTTTCGGACAACTCCCCTCTTGTGTCAAAGTTGCCGATCGTATAAGGCTCCCCGGCAGCATGGATCGTGATATCATTGAGAATTTGAAAATCTACTTGCAACTTTTGAACAGATTTCCGATTTTGCTCAAATTTTCAGGTACTTCATCTGATTTTCTCTGTTCAATGAGAAAATGACAATTCCAGGCGTTGGTCAGACACCATACAACCATCATATCACACAAGACATGCCAAATACACCTGTCACACTACACAAAACAAACACCCATCATATCACATAAGACACTAAACACCTGTCACACGTTCTACAAAAGACACAAAACAAGACACCAAACACCTGTCACTCTACACAATACACCAAACAACCATCATATCACACAAGACACCAAACACCAGTCACACTACACAAGACACCAAACACATGTCACACTACACAAGACACCAAACACTCACCATATCACATAAAACACTGAACACCTGTCACACTACACAATACACCAAACACCCATTACATCAAACAGGACACCACACACATATCATATCACATAAGACACCAATCATCTGTCACACTACACAAGACACCAAACGCCCATCACACAAAACACTAAACACCTGTCACTCTACACAATACACCAAACACCCATCATATCACACAAGACACCAAACAGCCATCATATCATACAAGACACAAAACACTTGTCACATTACACAATACATAAAACACCCATTATATCACACAACACACCAAACACTTATAATGTCACATAAGACACCGAACACCTGTCACACTATACAAGACACCAAACAACCATCACATCACACCAGACACAAAATACCTATCACAATACACAAGACACAAAACACTCATCATATCACACAGACGCCAAACGACCCTCATACAGGTATGCCAGGGTTTATTTGTCCTTGCAGTGGACTCAATATTTTATTTGTAAGTCACAGATGACAATCATGAATAGCCAACATTTATCACAAAACAAAAAGACAAAATTCTTATACACAAGACGCAGCGTATATAAAGGACAAGGAAGACAAATCTGTTCAACTATAGACAAGTATATTTCAAATATCTCTCAACACCAGTCATAACAATTTATGTACAGTTATACGACATAAAATTCATCATTAACACCTTGGGAATGAACACACACAAAATATGTACTCACATTTCCATAAATGCCTTAAAACATCTGCATGCACTCTGCACAAATCTATACACAGTATATAATTTTACAAAATAATTTACAAGAGATGTACTCTTTATGCTGTGGGTGCAAGGATTTTACATGCATTACACACAAGTGACTTTGAGATGAATTCTAGATCAACAAAGCAAAGTAGTTGAATATCAATCTGTTTGCTTGTTTCTAGTGCTGGTAAAAAGTATCGTGCTTAGCTTTTATCACAATAGTGCAGCTCAAAAATATTTTGCTTACCTGTTATCACTATAAAACTAATAACAATGGGATTACATAAAAGGGAACTGAGAATTCTTACTTGATGTGACTCACTAGGAATGGTTGTATGTTTTGAAAATGTCATCATTAACAATTTTGAACAGGAATTTGTTTGCTAAGATTTACTCTGAATGGCCTTTTTCTTAAAATACCGGTGGCAAACCCTTGTTTCAAACAATCCCGTTTGTGTAAAAATGTTGCATAAATATAATCTCGATGGTGGCTTTTTCAATCTCTATGGTCATAAAACATTTGAAATGATTGTTTAATTGTCAACCAAATTCATTCAGACATTTTTCAATGAGCAATTTTTCCATAAGATTTTGTCATATTTCTCTCAAAATATTTTGGGCATCAGTAATGAATTCAGAACAGGCCCAATGACAATTAGCTAAGGATTGCTTTAGCTGTGTAAACCCATTTCAAGCCACACAATGTGAACTGTGATATACAAAAAAAAAAACACACATTGAATAAAAATAGACATATTAAAGGGGAACATCACCCCTGGAATTATGGTCCAATTCAAAATTGTGAAAATTTGAGCAAAATCCGACAATCTGTTCAAAACTTAGGAATTTCCAAATTTTCAAGTATATCACAATTCCTACCGCTAATGGGGATCCATACAATCGGCAACTTATGCCTATAGTTGAATATTTCACGTCATCTTGAACAACTCTGCATTCATGCTATATACCAAATTCCACATTTTCTTCTTTTTTTCAGAAAAGTTAACAAACTGTATTTTTCGTTTGACCATTGAATGACTGTCTCTATCAACTCCGCACATGCTGAATCCTTCCTCTAAAATTTACATTCATCCAGTTTTAAAATGTTTGTGTACAAAGTGAATAGGAAGTCTGCTATTACATCACATATTCTGTCAAAGTTGCCTACCAAATGGATCCCCATCAGTGGCAGGGATCATGATCCTCCTTCAATGAAAGCACGATAATTCCAGGGGTTGGTTCCCTTTTGAACAAAATCGATCCTCACTTCAAAGAATACTCATCAAACAAATAATCATTGTCAACATAATTTTCAAATTTGTACTCAGTAGTATTATAATATTCTAGCTCTGATATAACAATCAATTTCAAACTACATAATGAGCAAGATCATTAGACGCATACATGGGTGCATCATGTCCATCTGTTAGAGATTATAACACATCTTGTGTTATAATCCAATTCAGCATCAGGGATTATCATTTGACCTCAGGAAAGGGTCACCAATCGTTCATAGAGTCAAGCGTACATAATGAAACATAACATAGGTTGGCTTCTTATAACACTATGTTGTCATAAATGTATAATGTTTCAATGTCAACATTTAAACAGAACGTAATAGCAAGGAGATAGCCTAGACCACTGCTACATGCACCTGCTTCTGGTTTTGACTGATCTTTCTAGCCCCTGGTTTTATCAGTGGTAACATATCAGGTTACATGAAAACTACTCACATAGTGCAAGCTGGTATTGTAAAAGCTTGTACACACATAAATACACATTGATAGATGGTACGTACTATTCACAGTCATTACATCTGGCTGAGCCAGAGAGAACATACAACCTTTCTCTTTCTAATTGGCGAATGTCTACTGTTGAATAATGTTTGCCCAAGCAACACAAGCTGGAAGACATCTGGCTAAATGGAACTTGGTATTGCTCTTCAACACCATTTCTTATAAAAACAGGGCACGTCAGAAGGTTAGGCACTACAGGCACAGTATAAGCTGATATTTTTTTTACCATTTGATGTGCTATTGAAAACTATAAGGATACAAAATACACTCAATTATCAAAAAGATGCAAGTAATTGTACAAAGAAAAAAAAGGGAAGACATGACAACGAACAATTTTAAATTCATTTAAACTTAATGTAGCACCCAAGACATAATGCTGCAATTAAGCCCGGGCAATTGAACAGTGTTGCATTACAGAAAGCAAGCCTCAAAATGCTTTCCAACAGCTTCTTTCTTCCAAGACTTGCACGTTGTAGTTTGTGTTGGGCATAATTCCATGTGTAGTTTTAAAACTGATCATATTTTTCAGCCCAATTTCTTGAGCTATTGATAAATATTTGCTTCAAGTTTTGACAAGTTATTAAATTGGTGTAATTTATGACTCATTATAATTTTCTTATCGACTTACTTGACAAACAACAAACCAAAACCTGATAGAAAAAGCAACAACATAAGAAAATATTCTAATTAAAAAAATCAATAATGCAATATAAAAGAAAAAGCCCATTAGCATTTAGAATCATCATCAATATACATGTTCTTGTATTAGAGAAGTGTCATTGATGGACATTGTTCACTTCACTTATTCACACAAATAAGTTTCAAGTAAACCAATTCAATCCAAGGGTTGACAATCAATTTCAAACTACATGGGTTCAAAATTTATATTCCAGCTTGATTCTTTGATTAATCATGATATGAAGCTGTGCTTTTTGAGTATACCACTACATATGTGTTGCATGGATATAGAAAAACAATGTAAACTTTATTTGATATATTAACCATTAATAGTTTTCAAATATAAATTTTAAACACCGATAAGAAAGCATTATTTATTTGCATGACCCGAAAATATACAAATTAGGGTAAAAAAAAGATTAAACATGCAAAGTTCTAAATTTCAGATACCCTGAATACAAGATTTGGTAAGTTGAAAACATTGAATTCTATGTTCTGAGTTACGAGAGAATATAAGAAACNCCCCCCCAGATCTGCCCCTGGATCCGCGTGCCTCTGGATCACCTGTGCCCAACCAATACCTGTAAAGAGAGAGGGGCGGAAGAGGGGGTGATGTCCCTGTACAATTTTGGAAAATTGAGAAAAAAATAAAGGGAAAGGTTGTTTGAAAAGGAACCTTATTTATGCTTGCCAGTTCTGGAGATCCCCTTCGCCCCCCCCCCCCCACTCCCCCATGAGCTTTTCAACGGCAATCTTGGCTTCGCACCTGATGATGTTGCTATTTTGAGAGCATTGCCCTTTTTTTTTACTGGTTTGGGGATAATAGTTGCCCACAAATTCAAAATGTGGTGACGCCACGGTGCCCCCTTTAGAAGAACTTTCTTAGAGATGGATTGATACCATATTTTAAACCTTTTAAACAATTATGCATTTCCACTCGGCATTTTATTCACCAATTCAATTATATAAATTAGGGAAATGTAGTTTTTAATGATAGCTTTTTACTAACACGCCGTTGTCATTATTGTCTTACAATGACAATTGTTCATGTTATTGAGAATATCGTCCATTTTCAAAGTCTTTTTAATCTGTTTGGTTTATTCCATTGTGTTTAATTTATATTAAAACCGAGCTTCTAATAATTATGGTCATTCACATTTCCTACCCCACTCTCTCTCTCTCTCTCTCTCTCTCTCTTTCTCTCTCTCTTACTCTACTTTCCGCAAATTCCCTCAAATTTTCCCTCTTTTAGACATGGCGTATTAATGTCCTATATTGGCGGGAGAAGATTCCTGGATCGTATAACAACTTTCCGTGTTTTGTTGACGTTGGTCAAGGTACAAGACACATCTATGGTCTTCCCGTAGTCGAATATCAAGGAATGATGAAGGTATGATATGTATTTTTTCAGGATTCGAAACTTCTCGCCGTCGGGCTGACAAGCCAAATGAAATATGAAAAGAGCAACAAAAATAAAACAAAACATGCAAAACTTGTACATAACATTGCGCCGGCGAAATAATAAGCAACCCCCCCCCCCCCCCCCCTCTCCTAAACAAAACGGTCTTCGCCTCACGTATATGATTCCCGATGGTGAAAAAAAATGTAGCCGACGCGACGGGAGGGAACAGTGGTTAACGCGTCGCCAATATAGAGGGCTCCGAATGGATCGAATCCCCCTTGATCCACGTATGGTAATGTTCCCTTTGATAATTCCCCTATTAAATCCACACCAAATTAGATCAATTGACGTTTGATGATGAAAATTTAATTCAAAAGATATCTATCAGCAGTCAGCAGTGCGTATTTTTATTTCTTAGAATGATGAACAGTGATAATATATTTTTTCCATATTTCGTCATCATTTCATTATCATGATCGCCTTATAGAAAAACGTTTTTCAGTATCATTGTCAACTACCATGCACTACCTGCATGCACTTGCATTGAGTATATATTAATTTCGCTGTGAACCAACGTTCGAAAGATAATCTACGAAAAAAATAATTTAGGGATTATTAAATGTCATATGAATTCGTATTATCTGACATTCAACATAGAACACATTATGTAGTAATTTTTACACATGAGTGAGTTACAAAATTGATGTCTTTTTCTCCGCTACATCTCCTGAAAAGTAAGCCCATGGTGAAGTGAAACAATAAAAAGTGACACTTATATGTGTTTTGAAAAGTTTATTTGCTTATATGATTACAAAATCCATGTTCATATTTTTGCATAGATCAACTATCACGGGGGAATACGACCGATCGATCCAGATGAGAGGGACACAATACTCTTTGGTGAAGAGCAGTGGGATATTGAGAAAGTTAGTAGATACGTCAAGGAACATTTTCCACAGCTCCATAGCGTACCTGCCATAGTGGAAACTTGCATGTACACGGTAAGATACCACCCCCGCACGTAAAAAGATGAGCCCTTCCGCTCCACTTCCAAAGTAACAGAACTTCTTCGAACAGGTTGTCATTATTGAATATATCTGCTTTTCTGCATGAATCGAGCTCCCATAACTTGCAGGGTTTGACAAAGCACAACAAAGGGAAGGAAACTATCTGCTCCACAACCATAAATGAGATTGGAATATCATGGATGAAGGGAGAACAATATAAAAAGAAAACATTTTATAGGTTTACCAATCTGTTATAGATAAATGTAGGATGTTGGAAAGTTTATCTTGTGACGCTATAGATGACCTCTTGTTTTTGTCGCTTTCTGCATGTATTGCTTGAGCAATGAAAAGCTGAACAACGTAACACATATATATGCAAAAATGTTCTCCTGGAAACCCGTTTCAAAATTATCAATCATAATGCTTCTTCAAAAGGGAAATTCCTGTATTTTTAGAACAAAATGCCATTAATATCTCTGGCTCCTATTCAAATGACTGATTCCACAAAGGAGTTAGGGGCCAGATTGTGTCCCTTTATCACTTTACTTGTAATTTACTGAAGTCGCCGCCGGATCTGCCCAAGTTTTTTTTTTAATTTTACTTACTATATGATTCGGAGCCGTCACACCTAACCAGAATGATTTAGTGTTTGATCCAAAACCGACGCTTTCAATGAGAACTGTCAGGAAAGACAGGTCATTGGCGTTTAGTATATGGGCTACCTCAAGGGATTTTCTTGGTACCGATTTTGTTCATTATCTCCGTGAATGACCAGCCTAATATGATGATGATGATGATGATGATGATGATGAAGATGATGATAATGATGATGATAATGATGATGATGATGATGATGATGATAATGATGGTGAAGATGATGATGATGATGATGAAGACTTCGGATATTTGCAGGAAGCAATAAAAAAAATATAAATGATATCAATGGAGGAGGTCAGGGATTAAAACTGTTGTTATATATTATTTTTCTTGAAATAATTTTCCTTGGTATGAGAGATTGGAGGTATTAATGAAATGGTTGTTAGTTTAATTCTGAAGAGAACAAAGTCATGACTCCATATATTGCATTTATTTTTTTGCCGTTGAAAGTCTGGCAATTTTTTTTCTCGAGTTATCCCTGTTTAAAAGATTATGACAGAATTAGCTTTTGCCTTCGTTTTTTTTTTAATACGGTAGCAAAAAGGTATTTGTAAATAATGAATTATGTAATGGAGCCCATGTGCAAATAGGAAGAACTTCTCACTAAATCAATGATTATGATAGTTATGATTGATATTTCCTTTTTCTCTCCCCCCTCTCTCTCTCTCTCTCTCTCTCTCTCTCTCTCTCTTTAGAATACTCCGGATAATGGCCTGATTCTTGATCGACACCCGTTGCATTCAAATATCATTATTGGTTGTGGATTTTCAGGTATATGCCTTATACTTGTTACCATACTGCCTCTGGTGATAATGAAAGTGATAATGATGATAATAATAATGATAATAATAAGAACAATAAGAATAATAATAATGATGATGATGATTATAATAATGATAATAATAATTATAATAATAATAATAATAATAATGATAATAATAACAATAATAATAATAATAATGATACTAATAATAATAATAATAATAATAGTAATTATAATAATAATAATAATAAATGATAATGATAATTATCATGACAATACTCTGATCCTAATTAGATGCTTAATGCACTTAAATGTCGCATGCATGGAGATATTTAAAAAATTCCTGCTTGTTACAATATAAATACCAATGATCCTTTAGCTATACCGATTTTAACGATCTAATGAAGATAATGAAGTAGAGATTGAAGTAATGGTTTATATATACTAATATTTTTCATGCATCGCGAGAGGTAGATTTTCATTGAGATTAGTTGCTCTTGAACCAAAATATTTGATTTGATGGACCAAGGGAAAGTTCCTTTAATCATAATGCAACCTTCAATAACACGAATAATAATTCTGTATCTATACAAGGATCGATTTAAACATACAACCTTGAGAATGAGCAGTTATTCTTTTTCTAGTTTTTTGTAATTCTTCTCCTAACTTCTTCTTTCATTTTCAAAGGCCATGGATTCAAACTTGCTCCAGTCGTTGGCAAGATTCTATGTGATCTCGCACTCGGGAAGACACCAAACCATGACATCTCACCTTGCAGTCTTCGGAGGTTCAAAAATTCCGCCCTTCTCGATACGTCCAAGTTATAACCCATCATCATCATTTTGCATTTTGCAAAATGAATTATTCCCGGAAGAATGCTACAGAAACGCCACCCCATAGGGGTTCGGCGAACTGCTGATTTTCATGACGAATTAGCAAAAGATGTTTATGCTCCGGCCCCCATATGGGAATGTGTAAAAATTGCATTACAAATCGAATCAAATAGTATCCTTTGCAGTTTTCAGGAGATATTTTTGGGGAGGAACGCTCAGCAAAAACAGAGAAAATAATTCATGTTCAATTTGTTATGGAGGAGTTTGACAAATTTTCCCTTTGATATGGTGCTAATTTCATATGCGGTGACTGCCCCTCTCCTTCTTGAAGTGTGTATAACACGTCACTTTCTAATAATTAAAGGTTAAAGGGATGTTTTCAAGTCGCACGAGGCACAATAAACCCCACTTTTCGCCTATAATAGCCATCCCCCTGGGAATTTTGTTAGAACTTTCCCGCCATTTCATTGTTTCAAACGGAGATTTTGAAGAAGAGGTTCGGACTCGGCCAGAAGAGATGGGAATAATTTCGGAACTTCGTTTTAAAAAAAAATCCCAACGTATCGCGTCACATAAGGCACTCTGCCAAACGGGTTGCGATTCAGAGAAGCTACTCCCCTCTTGATTATAAGGAGCTTTGTAAGACGCTGATCTGCTTCAGTCTTCATGCTGAGTGAATTCCAGCCCACACCCCCCCCCCTCCCGATGACCTAAATATTGGTATTGGTGCTATCATATTAACTCCTGATATTTGTTATAGATATATATATAGATAGATAGATAGATAGATGATAGTTATAACAGTATTCATGAAAACTACAAAAAAGAAAACACATTATTGTTTTACAATGGGTTTATTAATTTATGTTTATTGCTATCTGATATTTACTGGCTGTTCACTTGATTTTAAAGACTTGGTCTGCGTCATAGAGGCAGGAAGTAACTATGACGAAATGGCTTCTGCGAATAAAGGACAACTGCTTCGTAGTTTATACGGTTCGTTATTCCAAAAGTAAGGGTAATAATGCTGCAATAATTATTGTACAGCACTTATAGAGAATTCTTAGAGTTGATAAGCGCTATATAAAAGCTGTTCATTATTATTATTATAATTTTGTTGTCCGAAAATGAAAAGAGTTTCTTATCTCCGAAGTTTCATTTGTCCTTAAAAGTGCTAGAATTAATATAATTTCGAATTCGAAGAATATGAACGTGTTTTTACTTCGAAAAAGAAAACTATATGATCATAAGTACGAGATTGGAATAAGGTTCGTTTTTCCAAAGTTTCAATGATTTGAAAATGAAAAAAAAAACCCTCGTTTTTCAGAATACCGGTATACGGACTTATCTCGTTGTTCGGACTATTGAAACTTTGGGATTTCATTTTCGAAATATCGACCCCCCCCCCCNGGGGGGGGGGATCCAGATTTCGCCCCGAGAGCTCATCTATGCAGCAACTATTATTGCAGTTTGGGCACAGCCCCCCCCCCCTTAGACATTTCGCGGCACCTGCAGAATGTGCCATATACCACACTTTTTATGAACATTAACGATACAAGCAAAGAGATATCTTATCATTAATGTAGTGTCGCATCGTATACTATTCCTTGAAACATTGATCGGATGGCAGCTGCATGCGCTCATTACTTTTGCTTGTATATAATATACTGTCCTGTTCAGAGTGAGACAAGTGTGCTGGCCGGTATTATGTAATAAAGTTCTGTGAACCTAATAAGAACTGTTTGAGTTACGTAATTGATATCTTCGATTGTAATGTGTAAATCGTCTTCAAACAGCAAAATGTTTCCTGGTGACATCAATGGCGTTCACACTGTCCCAAGTTTTAGAATTATCACGATATTACGAATCTTGATTTCGCTGGCTGAATCTACATAAAATCTAAGAGGGGTTCCGAAGCCCATGCACTTATCAAAGGGGAACTACACTCAGACATTAAATTGCTATCATTAAATGAAGAAAATTAAGATGAACAAACTGTGAAAATTTGAGCAAAATCGGATAATCCATTCAAAAGTTATGAATTTCAAAGTTTTGATTTACACCACTCATGGGCTCCTTAAATTGGCAAACGTACAAGCACAAAATGGCTGCCAACATGGAGAACTCTCCATTCATTTTGTACACAAAATTTCACATTTTCCTCTTATTCCAGAAAAGTAGACAGAATTTAGTTTTTTCGGTTCAATATATCATAGCCACATCAATTCTGCAAGCATTCCAGAAAGAATGGTGGTGATTCCTCATTTGAAATATGATATTGATCCATTTTCAATAAATGTATATACATAGTGAATGAGGAGTTCTCCATGTATGACATCACAGATTATGCTAATTTGCTATACGTTGCCAATTCAAGGATGCCCAGCACAGGTGGAAATGATAACTTTGAAAATTCATAACTTTCGAACGGGTCATCCGAATTTGCTCAAATTTTCACAGTTTGTTCATCTGATTTTTCTTCATTTACTGACTATACATTATTGTCTGGGTGTAATTCCCCTTTAAACTGTGTGGGATTGTAGTCTTGCAAATGGTCAGGCTGCAATAGAGACGGGTGTGGAGGGTGCATCCTATTTTAATGCAGAGTTGAACATATATAGCTTAAGGGTAAACAAAAATATATAAAAACGGTGTAAAACGCACCCCTTTTTGTCCGTGACGCTTGAAAATATACCTTATTTTTGCTTGCCACTTTGCCGGAGGAATGTGCAAACCTTTCTTTTTCCATGTCATTCTGAGATCTCTTAACACGCACCCCTTTGCTTAATTCCACACAGATTGATAGCTGTATTACATCAATATTATTCCTGTTGCAGCTCGCTATCCCATTTTTATACCCTCTAAAACAGGAGTACAAATAGAAACTTGTTGGTCGCAGGCTCCACCATCTATAGTTCCGCGAAAAATAAAACCCAAATAAACAAAAATTAGGGGCGAGATGAATGAAACTCCTAAATTTTCACTTGATCTCCATGATCACTTGCATATTTGTAGTATCACAACCAATATATTTCACCCAAATTCTGCTCTTCTTTGTCATTCACTCCTTCTTGAGTGAAAATTTTACTCATAAATTTTAAAGGTTATACAAAGAAAGGGCTCACCATTCTAAACGTTTCGACCCATTCCCATTATTATTTTGATCAATCGAGAAATGATATCACACAGAGAAAATAGAAAATAAAGTTAAAAAAAAACTTATTCTCGGGACTGATTGCTAGTGGA
Source organism: Temnopleurus reevesii (assembly GCA_036244855.1). NCBI lineage: Eukaryota > Metazoa > Echinodermata > Echinoidea > Temnopleuroida > Temnopleuridae > Temnopleurus > Temnopleurus reevesii. Next base: position 39,469 of record BQKZ01002038.1, read on the forward strand.
TCTGTAACTTTGTCGTTTTAGGTTGTAATCTTCCAGAAAGACCATAAACGGATCCAGGGTGCCGAGGGGCCGTATCGACTATATAGAGATTATTAACAAGGTCTCGGTTAATCATTGAGGACTCTTTTATGTATATGTATTTGCTCGTCAAAAGAATATCTTAATTTCCACCCCCCCCCCCCCCCCGCATTGGAAAATCCTGGATCCACCCTTGCAAACTATGATAAACACATCTACTCATTATTACATTTCTTTTTGTCAAATCCCTCGAAATCATATACTCAGAAAGACTGGTATGTTGGTGATGTCCGATCCACCAAGAGAGAACTTTGAGATGAGGAAGAAGCAGGTCCTAGATCTTGGGAAACCCGTGGAGGAGATTAGCCACGAGGAGAGAAAGAGAAGATACCCCGCCTTCAGACACGATCCCGAAACTCTCACGTTCATGGACGAGGAGGCCGGTGTGCTGAAAGCCAATAAAGCGCTCCAATGCTATCAGGTTTGTCTATTTCTTTATTCAGGATTTAATGATAGGGCAGCCGACGGCATGACAAACTAAATGAAATAAACATGATATATAATCCAATTTCATAAAATTAAGTTGAACGCCAATTCAATGCACCTTCGTATAATGCTATTCAAATTGAAACTGGCTTGTGATTGTTGTGTCCACGCAGTTCAATGGCGTACGGATCTAATGTCCCATGACCCTACTTCCAAAAGAAAAAATTGGGGGGCTGAAGTGAATATCGCAACGGTATATATAGTATATTAGAATATTAATTTCCGGGCGGGGGAAGGGGAGGATGAGGGAGTGGGGGAAGGGCGAAAACAAGTGCCCATGAAAGGACAGCAAACATAAGGGTTTTCATCGAATTCGGAAAGAAGTGAAGTAACCACAGCTCCCTCTGCCACCTGCATCTGCTATTGTAGGCCGTTGTAATGTCACATTGACTTTTCTATTTGTGTATATGAAGTTCATGATATTGGTGCCTGTAGTTTGCAGAAATGTAAATTGGGTCGTATAATGACATACATTACGCAGATTAAGGTTGAATTGCGTTGCACAAATTTGGCAAAATGCTTTATTTTTACACTCATGCGTTGGAGCTACACTTCGTACGTTACTCTCTCGAGAGCAAATGACGGCCAGCAAGTGTGTTCCCCGCCATGCCTGAAATGGAAATGCGCGTCACGATGATTCCTCTTTATTTTTTTATATCAAGTAATAAATCAATGAACTTGTCAAACACATTTCACTTTTGAATTCTTTTGCCTTTTGCATTCCTTTTTTGACAGAGACTTTTCGTAAAATATGGAGGTCGCCTTCAGGACGAAGAGAAAGTGAATGGCATCATACCCGGAGCCATGGTAACGGTGAAAACAAGCCTCGGGGAATACAAAGCCAAGAATGTGATCCTCACCCCGGGGCCATGGGCTTCAAAGCTCCTCAAACCACTCGGTTTACAACCTCCGTTAACAGTAAGGAAGCATAGTGAATTTTATTTCTTTTATTTCATTTTTTCCATTTGTGGGATGGAAAATACTACATATCAATTAAATTGTATATTATTATACGGTATAGCGCAAAGACTGAACTGCTTAAAGGGGAATTACACCCGGACAATAATGCACGGTTAGTAAATGAAGAAAAATCAGATGAACAAACTGTGAAAATTTGAGCAAAATCAGACAATCCGTTCAAAAGTTATACATTTTCAAAGTTATTATTTCCACCTATGCTGAGCATCCTTGAATTGGCATGCGTATAGCTAATTAGCATAATCTGTGATGTCATACATGGAGAACTCCTCATTCACTTTGTATATA
>BQKZ01002038.1:67029-89745 GCA_036244855.1 Temnopleurus reevesii
TGAGGATGAACTGATTAGATTTTGGGTTCAGTGGGGCAAAGGTCAAAGGTCACTGGGCAGAAAACTTGCACAAAATCAACCGATATAGCTCATTATTGTTATAACTTATAACAGAAAAATTGAACCAATTTCTTTCAAACTTACAGTGTGTAGCTCAATTATGTATAAGTATGTGAGGAAGAACTGATGAGATTTTCGGTTCATGGGGTCAAAGGTCGCCATGTCCAAAATTTGTAAAATGTTTTTGATTTCTGATGGCATGGAACAAGCCGTACATATCTTTCTGATTGCGTGATGGCGGAGGCATAAATTTTGACCGTGCGTGGTCGAGGATTCATCTAGTAATAATCATTGTACATACTAGAATCAACAATTCTGTGTTTATTCTGTCCTCTCTTTGTGCATACTTTCACTACTCCTCAATTAAAGATGAGAGTAAGAAGCAAGTCCAGGATTGTGATGGTCTCAAGTTGCTGCTCAGCTTTATGATGGCTAATCAAGATGAAGAGTGTGCTAAAGCTGCAACACTTGTCCTTCATTCTTGCATTAATACTGGTAAGTTCTCTGATTCTATGTGTGTGTGCGTGTGTATGTGTGTGACAGTGTCTTTGTTTTTACAAGATTACTAAGGTTGCTATTCCCCTCCATTCTTGCATGGATACTGTCAAAGTTCTTCCATTTTTTTTGGTGTATGCGTCTGAGATTGCGAGGTTAATTTTGTATTTTGTTTGAATAGATTGTGAAGCAGCTGATCAGGAAGAGGGTGAGGATGAAAGAGCAGAGCAACAACAAGACTCTCTTCAATATAAACATCCACAGCTTAACAGCCAGACTGTGGATCTGCAAGCCAAGATAGAGATCCTCCAGAAAGAGTTGCAAGAGGTAGTCACACAAAACCAAATCTTTGCTAGAATGTTTTTTTTTTTTGGGGGGGGGGGGAATGAGGAAGGAATGCAAGACTTGTTGGCAATCACTTTAATTCTTGGAGTTATACAAATTCAATTTCTGATGCTTTATTCTTTTTGCTCTTCAAATACTCTATACTCATTTTTCTTTCAAAAGGTCTTGCTGCAATTTGGATGATTATGAAACCTTAGATTTTAGATCATGAGGCACGGGTCTTCTCTACTTAGTAGTTAGCATCATAAACAGTATCTTGTAATCCTTTTAGCCAGTGCTTCAGTACATGTATGGTTTCAAATTTTGCTAGGGAGACAGCCTGGAAGACTTGTCTATTGTTCATTGTACAATGTATGTATGTATGTATGTATTGAAGAAAGAAAAATGAATAAATAAAAGTGTTATAACATGGAAATATGGATCTGTGGTGGTCTGCAACCTGTGCCTTTGCCATGACCTTGAGCTGTCCAATGAAACCTTTTGAGAGTAAATTAGGCTTACCAATCATGTCATTCTCTGAGAATTCTGAGTTTTGTCATTACTTAGAACAGCAAATATTAATATTAGGTCACATTCTATAAATCTGAAAACGGGGAAAGTCAGAAATAACATTCCCTGTGACCATTTTTTCCTTGTTCGTGCAGGAAAGAACTCTGAGGAAGAGCCTAGAAGATGATAAAGAAATTCTCCAGCAATCTATCGAAGGAAGTATTGCCAGTGCAAGCAAAGAAAAAGAAGGAGAGAAACCTAATGGATCTCTCTCACCCAAGCCTCATTTCAAGTCTACTGAGAAAACTGTAGATGGACTTTTGATAAGAGACAAGGTTTGTTTTTTGTCTCTTTGATTCCTGTAACATGCTGCTTGTTCACTGGTGTGATGCAAAAATGTTCTGATCATTTACATATCAACTGACAATTAGTTGCAAAGTGAAATACACACAAACCAATGATATTACACTTAATGATTGAATCATATGGTGGTTTGTTAAATTTGTGCCATGCCCAGGGTCAATTTATGAATTAATCTTCTCTATGAATCAAATGAAAGTATACGCCAAGCTATAGTAAGATATGCCATTTAGTATCAATCTGAATTATTGTGCCTCTAAGTGTTATTTTCTATACAGGCTGATCTCAATGCTGCTGAGAAATCACCTCATAATCTTGAAGTGCTACAAGACAGGGTGAATGCCTTGGAGCAGAAGATTCAAAACCTAGCAACTGATAGAGCTGTAACAGACATGAACAACAACAATGAAAAATATGCTTCCTCCAGTGAGACATCAGGTTTGTGTACAACTCCAAATATTACCATCTTTAAAGACTTGTGGGGAAATTTGAATGTTTAGATGGTAATAACAGACATCCCAACCATTAGGAATTTTGAGGAAAGAGTGGAATTTTTTGACTACTTTGACAGAGTTTCAAAGCCATTTCAAAAGAGTTTTCCTATTTGTCTGGACAATTCTTCTTCACAGAATTTTCCTCTTTTCTAGGCAGCGAATCATTCCTCTTTTTCTGTGATATGGGTTGGGAGGCCTGTAATAACCAAACTTTTTTAAACGACCAACAAATATTTTGACTGTGAAAGAATGTAATGCCGATACTTATTATGTGTCATTCAGTATCAAGTATTATATTGAGTTGTCAGATTTTGTCAAGCAGAAAGTGAACAAATCAAATTTTTTGGATGACTATGATGAAGTCATCCTATTGTTAGAAAAGCAAATAAGATTACATACACACAGTAGTGCTTGCTTGACAGTAAAGCAATTTTCCATGCGGGGTGAAGTCTTCTAAATGATTATTTCATTTTTATTTGTAAAATTATTATTTGATTAGAAATATTAACTTACTGTTCCCATCTATACCTCACCAGATTCTGAATCAATTGATGATTTCCATCGTTCTGTCTCTGACGTGGAATTTGAGCTAACAAACCCATCAGATGATGATAATGGTTTCAGAACCAATAAGAGACTCTGTAAGAGGAAGGCAGCAATTGCTCCAACCAAAGAAAGCAGGAAGGACATCTTCGAGCCTGAGACTTTGACAGAGAAGATCCAAAGTGATGACTTGCCAAAGTTCAAGGTGCCACCTCCTGTAAAGAGATGTAGACCCCTCCAGCCGGTCCATGGCAACACACCAGTGAAGCAAATGAAATTCATTTCTCCAAGGATAAAGCCTGTGTCCTTGAAGACCAAGGGCCACCGGGACAGCGGTGAACCACTTCCTCTGTCCAAGGTCCAGAAAGTTAATAGGAAAGGAAGTAAAATGCCTACAAAATCCTGTGATTTATCTTCTGGAAATACATCGAGCAGAAATTTGAAAAATCGAGGGGAAGTAACTCCTCCAACAAAGGTCCAGAAAATTGATGTGAAAGAACATGCAATGCTTCAAGAGGCCTTGGATCCATCCGAGAGAAATTCATCTCAAATGCCTAGGAGGAGAAGGTTGAAAGAAGTAGGGTCCAAGGTGTACAGAACTTTAACATACACAGGGGAAAGTGATGAGAATGGTTTGGCAGATCAGAGGAGTAAGAGAAAGCAGATGAAACAAGGAAGTGACTCTGATGCTGATAGTGAGAGTAGTGATCACTCAGAGGCATCCTCCATTGCTGATAGTGTATTCAGTACCTTGAGTGTACATCTCTCATGCCCTATCAGACCTATTAGACCAAGTCAGCCATCTATCAGATCCAGTCTCTTCAAGCCATCCAAACACAACATGAAAGTGACCACGAATCCTCCCATATCAACTGTTGCCAAGCAGGGAAAAGGGAACAAGAATTGTTCCAAAAAGTGTGGAAAAGACTCAATTTTTGCATCAAGAGATGTGTTTGATTTCGATGATGATGTTGTGATTTACAAGAAAGAGTCTTCCAAATCAACAAACAGTGTCAGTCACAAGGAACATGCACCCACACATGGAGATCACATCACCCAACAATCTTTGCCGGAAGATGCGATGGCCAAGCTGAGATCCACACCTAAGATAATGCTCCAGAAAACGTCCTTAATGAATAAGAATATGAAGATGTACACCTTTGATGAGAAGCATCAAGATGAACACACTCAGATGTGCACCTTTGACAAGAAACGTCAGAGCAAGCACTCTCAAACTATGAGTGGTCACAGCCAATCAGGATCAGAGGGTTTCAAGTTGAATACGCAGAAGCATGCGGAGCAATTTGGAGTGCAGATTGGATCAGCAAAGATGCCCACAGCCAAGGATAGTGGAAGCAAAAGAAAGTCATATTCGGTGCACTTTGTCAGAGGGAAGATTCAGTGTAGCCGCTTGTACAGGAGCTCATCTAGGAGAACCAGTGACACCCATCAGGCAGGTTAGTTTGTTAGTGAGTAATCATGCAAAGTCCACTGGAAGAAGTACTTATGTCCTATTGACCCATGAACAAACTACGCAATGTTCAATGCAGCAAATGCAACTTTATGCTATGAACTTGCCAACGACCAGTGCACTTAGTTTAACAAGATTTTAGTATTTCTTCTTGTGCAGTCCTCAATGAATAAATTGTCAGAATTTCAAATCAATGGTCAGCATTTCATAACTAATGCAACAGGACCACAAACTTCATGGTCATACACCTGCCTGACTTTCTAATCTCGGATTTTGATGAAGGAATATGATTTATGTCCATTCCAAACCCTTGCTTTCTGAGGATTTCTAAATGTTGTGTTTATTCTTTAAATGCACAATCTTCTTTTTTTTTCTTCAAATTGTGAGCAATATACCATTCATATTGTTCAAGTGATAGATGAAGGAAAGTCTGAACTATTCTACAACTTTGTACGATTTGACACACAACTACAATCATACACAGAGACACACACAAACAATAGCAAAATCGTCCTTGTTATTTGGATAGAAATAGTACATCTTTTCTTTTTATGAGAGTGAGATGGAGAATAATTATTGAATATTTTCAAACTGGCACATATCAATGAATTGATAACCAGGGGAAAAATGTAAATCAATGTGTATATAATTCTATGGTCCAATCTCATATATCTTTTATCATTTCATTCTTTTTTACGTAGAATATTCAAGCGGTCTTACATGTCTAGGTAAGTTTATGCAATGATATTTTTATTTCTATCTAACATTTTACAATTATTCTAGAGACAGAATTTATGTTAAATAAGTAAAATAATTGAGTTAGGAACAAAAAAGCTTGAGCTGTAAAAATGTCAGGAAATCAAGTTATAGGGGTTATAGTTTACTTCCCACTGATTATTTTAATCAAAGGTTTTTCAGCCTACATATTTCACTACTCTAAAGCCTTGGTAAAACATCCTGAATATTACACATGGGAGATATTACATACTAATCTTACGGTATTGTTATATTGTAAGATAACTACTATTGTCCAAGAGCTTTTTGACTACCATGATTGTTGAAGCCTGGTACGGCAGAACGTAGGATCATGGGTTCAAATTCACCTATTTTTTCGACAACATTGACATCTATAAAATACTAATAACTACTATGTTGTGGTAGTTGCTAGCAAAGATGGAATTGTGCAATCTTTCTCCTTTGGCAGAATTGTACTTCATCATGATATTTTATTCATTTTCCTTTTCTCAATTTAGGGTGCGTTCCCCCAAGGCACAATCCTCTTCTTGACAGCCACTCACTACTGCAGACCTTGATTGCATCGAAGCATGATCTCTGCAGAAAACACACCGCACTGATGCATGCCATCAAAAGCTACATCTCCAGCAAGAAAAGTTTAATTAGTAGACGGTAACTTCTTCAGTATTTGTGTGCCTTTGTAGCAGTCAGTCATAGTAGGATGTATGTAGGAAACATGCCATGTTGATGATAATGATAATAGTGCGGATTTATATAGCGCCTTTCCAGTCAGTTTGACTGGTCAGACCGCTTCCGATATTAATACTTGGTTACTGGATGAGAGTTCACACCTTCGCATCAAGTCAGCCAAATAGGCTCTCACATCAGATAATATGTTGCTGTCTCCTACTGGTCTTCAACTTTGTGGATAAATTTCTTACTGAAGGAAACTAACGCCATGGGTGGGACTTGAACCGCTGCACTCTGGTTGATAAGCGAGAGCCAGGTTCACTACACCATGATGTTGATCTCTAATAAAAGAAGTTCTCTGAACCCACTGACTACTGAATTTTGTAATTGACCAATTCTCATAGATTTTGTGCAAAAACTTCTCGATTCCAATAGTCAATGGGTTAATGGACAGTGACTTTTTAATTTATATTTTCCCTCCTTTTTAGCAGTCATAACAAGATGACATCCTAAAATTTCATTCCTTCCCATAAATTATTATTCAGAACAAGAAGATACCATTGTGCATCTATAGTTAAGCCTCATAGAGAAAGCTACCATTCACCTGTTTTCCCCATAGGGATGTACTTTATGAAAACAGATAAATGGTAGCTTTCATTTCTGGTCCTATTTAATACCTATATCTAGAAAGAAGAATGCATACAGTTTGATTGATAGGTGTGTAACTGTGTGTCAAATGAAAAGATTTATTATAATTTTAAATAAGCTGTAAATAGTTCATGCCAGTGGATTATAAATAGTTTTGTCAGTAGACATGTGTTATTCTGGCATTGTGTTCTGAGTTGAATATAGACATCTATAGATGTTCCTTATGAAGTAAAGGGGTAGAAAAGTATGAAATAATGTGATTTTTTTTGTTTGGCTATAGACTTGTAAAGAGTACAGTGTATTTTATTTTGAGCCAAGTCAAGTCAGATTTTACAGGATGTACTGCAAAGGTAGTTCAAAATCACCTCAGGGAGAATCTCTAATAGTTTATTTTCATTTTTATGGTGTATTGTGTCAATTTATAAAAAAAACAAAGTGGAGTGGTCCATGATGTAGATAGGCATCAAATGCCTTATTATTCTATAGATACTTAGTTCCAAAAGTTCCACATTTTATTAAAGCCTTTATCTTATATTGTGACTGAAATATAATAGAAAACAAACAGTTGGGACTGTAAAATCAACAAGAGCTCATTATACCTCTAATTGGGCTAGCTTAAGATATGGAAGAATCATTCTGAATTAATATTGAGAAACCTACTATAAGACAAGATGTTTGGCTGTATTTCTGTTATAGGGGGTGGGAGACCATACTATTGTAGTTGTTTTTATGACATTGTGGAAAAAAAGTATGTACAGTTATTGATTTCTGTATTATGTATGATATATTAGAAAAGAATTGTTTTATTTTCATAGATCTCTTTGAGAGATGTTGCAAAAAAATTGTTGCAAAAGTTTGTATATACATTTTAATTTATCTGGATTAATGGAAATGTGGACAGCAGCTGATCGTTTTCAGATTACCACCAGTGTCTTGCATTCTGTAAAGTTTCATATACATGTAGTTTTGAAATGCCTTCAACTCTGCCTAAGTCGATGTGATTGTTTTAACCGATTTATATACAACCTTTGTTATTTACCTTTTCAAAAAAAATTCACCTTGGTCAAAAAGGTTCTTGTGGTCCAAAGACTTTGACTTTGTATCTATGCTTTTTTTATATTTATATTGTATTTTCTTTCTTTATAAATGGCACAAATGTTTTATAAAATGAATCCCGAGACATTTACTCTTCTCCCATTTCGTAGCATTTTGAGCAATATAAGGACAAAACGAGGAAGTTGATTCAGCCTTCTCTTCTGGTAGGGATCAAAAATATTAAAGTAAGAGATCAATAGTTATAGGCTTTATTCAGTAGCCCAAAAAGAAATCCATCTGAAATGCTTGCAATTGTTAATATTCATTTATCTTTATGCAATATATTTTGTTTAGATATCAATTGTTTTTGTTTAGAAATCAATTGTGAATACATTTTCCGTATTTTGCATAAAATGTGTAATATGATAAAAGTTTATTTAACTTTTTTTCTCACACTTGTCCAGTTTGATATCTAATCTTATACATGTATATTTCTATCAAAACGGGAACTTGGATGAATTTTTTAGTAGCCCTTAAATTGTTTTTTCATAGTCGTGTTTTGGTCTCGTCTGAATGAAGTTTTGGTAGGGATTAAGTAGTACTAGTAGGCATTCAATTTTCCTTACTGTTTGCTGGTGGATTTTAAACGAAAAAAAATAGGAGCTTATTTACAAAGACGGTTAAAAGTAGTACAGAGAAAATGACCAGTGAGGGGTTAATGAGAAAGTGAGAGAGAGAGAGAGAGAGAGAGACAGAGAGACAGAGACAGAGGGGGGGNGGGGGGGGGGGGGGAGTATGTGTGTGGGTGTGTGTGTGCTAGAAAAGAACCACTCGATTTTATTCCTGTTCACTTGCCCTCGGCGCCACCAGTTAAAGCATCGGTAAATTAAGTGTTCTATTAGTCATTTCTCATTTACGTTACTAGGATCCAGTACATAATAAAATGGCAAAAAAAAAAAGGAACGGAAACCTCCATCGACCCAGACCCCCCCCCCCCAAAAAAAAAAAAAAAAATCGGCTCGATTTCTTTTTCACTAATAATTTCATATTTATGTTGCCATTAGTGTTCAGAGTGAATGTGATTGTTATGATCTGTTTTTTCAAACATTTCCCTATCATGAGAGGGGGTTACCTCTCCCACACAAAAAAAATGTCCTCATGACGCCATTAGTAGTACCGCGGCCACCAAGATCAATTAAGATAAAGGAGGATGACATTTGTTGGGGGGGGGAGGTAAAAACAATACAATGGATGGATATATATAAGCTAGAATATATATCCATGGCAATACTAGTCGGCTAAATTAGCATGCATGTTATTCTATTTTTGCGCCCCCCCCCCCCACCCCCTCCCCGAAAAAAAAATTCCCCCACGTTCGCTCACACCCATGCTCACACCATGGCTCACACACTTTTTGCGCAGCACACGATACACAGCGCACTTGTACTTTTGGAACATCAATATTTTGGTCACCTGACTTGCGCCTTCGCCTCGACCTCAGCTCAGCGCAGCAGCATCGACGACGGCGACAACTTGGGGAGTAATGTAAGTAAAATTCCTCAAATCAAGATTTAAAAACTAAGTAGAATGTAGGCCTACTACACGCCCCAAAGGCGTACGTCCTTTAAAAATTCAGGCCGAAATTGAGAGATTTATTGATCCGTTAAAGGAAAGAATTCTTAGATCAGTCCCATTCGTTCGAATCGTTGTCCTTTTGCCTTTTGGTTGTATTTGCTATGAATTATGATGGGATGTGTAGATGGAAAGTCTAACGTCTGCGCACCTAAATTTTCAGCTTGGCAAAAAGCATGAATTCAATGAATATCCTATTATATATTTGGAGTACTTGCAGAATACAACTCGACACACCGACGGAGGATTAAAAGAATGAGGCATCTCCATACATGCACGGGCACGGCTGGATGGGAAAGTGCGACGGCCCTCTTGATGCGTGGTTGCGTTGTATTCTGCAAGTAAGCCCTATATTAATCTGATATTATCACAAATATCCTAAAGAGTATATGTGAAAAATATTTTGGCAAAATCTGACCAGGAACACACATCTTTTTCTGATGTTTGGCAATCATGTATGTAAGTACGGTTAGAGTAGACTTCCCAATAATAATCATCAGTATGATGGGCGGTCCCATGTCTGCGCACCTAAACTTTCAGCTTGAAAAAAGCGTGAAGTCAATGAATGTCCAATTCAATTTTAATCTGATATTCTCACAGATATCCTAAAGATTATGTGTGAGAAATATCTCAGCAGAATCTGACCAGGAACAAATGTCATTTTAGATGAAATATACACCCCTCTCATTTTTGCCGTTCAAAATATTTGGGTCCCTTCTCTGCACCCCATTCACTTTACATGCGGTTGGAGATTTTCAAGAAAAGTCTTGATTTCACCGAGCGCGCGAGTTACATCGCGTATGTCAATGAGGCGCAGATGAGGGACCTGGCGCAGAGGAGGAGCCCCCTACCATACTCAGTAGTCAAACTTAGCTAAATCTACATTTCTCAAATGAAGAATATCCCCATTTGTTTGAAGCTTTTGGATTCTGTTGGCATGATTTTTTGTAAAAATGATTGCAATTTCAACCCTTATATCAACCAAAAAATATTCCAAACTAACTACACTGTAAGCACACCGCCATTTGTAATTTTGTATGGAGGTTCAATGCCAGGATGTTTGTTGCCCTGTACAATTCACATAATGCACATTTTACGGAATAGCATACTATAAAGAACATGGCTATGAAATACCAAAGAATACAATTATATGCAGTTTGTTTATAATTTCTGGAAAACCTATAAGACAAACTTTAAAAACTTGGTTTGCGCCAGAAAGATCTTTCTTGATAAAAAACACAAAAATCAGATCAATTGATTTAAAAAGGTTGAAGTTAATCAGACAATACAGAAGAAAGTTATGAATGTTTCAATGGTAAAACTCAGCAGTGATTTTCATGCAAATTGGCAAATTTTGGTCATGTGATATGACGTATGTCATGCTCTCCTTTGCAAGTACTTTATTGTTTTAAATCCCTCTTTTTCAAACCTTTAACACAAAGGAAATCTGATTTTTTTTTTTTGTTTTTTTTGTTGATACATGTACATGGGTGCAGGTATAACANTACACGAGAAGATTTGTAAATATTGTAAATACTTTATCAAGCGGGTTCAAGCTAAGTTCAAATCATGTAAGCAAGAAATACAACCAACCAATGTTGTGCGACAATACTCCAATGAGGTTCTGCACACTAAAGGAAGAAGAAGAAGAAGAAGAAGAAAGTTATGAATGTTTCAATGGTAAAACTCAGCAGTGATTTTCATGCAAATTGGCAAATTTTTGTCATGTGATATGACGTATGTCATGCTCTCCTTTGCAAGTACTTTATTGTTTTAAATCCCTCTTTTTCAAACCTTTAACCCTTCCTGCGCCGGCTATAGAATCCCCCGTGCGCCAGGCTAAATTAGGGCGAGTGAAACTGGGCAATCCCTTTTGTAGAACATTTTGAACTTGCTATGTAATGCTATATTTCAGAAAAGCTAATGTGAAAGCTTAATCCCTAATGAATTGACACAGGTCAGAATTTCACAATGTACGATCGTGAACGCAGCGCAATCTATTGATTTTTGGAAAAGTACTATTGTGCCGATCGGCACGCTTGGCGATCCATCGACTAATCCGATTTGATCCCTTGGCGACGGATGAGTTAACACAAAGGAAATCTGATTTTTTTTTGTTTTTTTTGTTGATACATGTACATGGGTGCAGGTATAACATTTTATTCAGAATGTTTTTGAAAAAAATGCAATATGGGTTGAAATGGATTCTTAAAAAGTAAACAATAATTAAAACAAATTACCAATCAAGAAGTGCATGATTTGCGTGAAAATCACTATCCATGTAACGAAAATATTCATAACTGTATTATTTATAACCCAATTTAGTTCATGCTTTAAAAAAAAAAAATTCATCTGAGTTTTCTAGCGGAGACCAAGACTTTTATATGATTCAAGAATTCCTGAAAACAGTTTCTGCTCAATGTTGTAAAGGACACAAGCGCTTGGTTGCACCACTTTTTGAGAAGGGTTCCTGTTCAAACTCGCGCACACAATAGTGGGTGAAAGAAGCTCCTGGAAATCAATTGTCCCCTCCAATGAGAGTGTGAGTTTGAAAGGATCACAAAAGGATTTTTTAAAAAGCTCTAAAATATTTTTGATTTGAAATGATGTTTATTAAGAATTTTTACAGCCTAGGGGCTAAATTGTTTGAAATGTACAAAGTGAAAAGCAATGATATTGAAACATTTCAGATTAAGCATAACATCAGCTTAAAATAAATAGAAGTTTTTATCAACACTATGCATAGAGTAAGTCATTTTTTTTAAATATGGACTGTGTATGTTTGTATGCTATAGGTTGGATGCATTACCGATAAGAGGTGTAGAATGATCTAAAGTAGATGTGAAACAATTATCTGAATTCTTGCCGGGGGGGGGGGGTCATTCTATTACCAGCTGTGGTCAATTGAGAATTTTTGCTTATATTCATTTTTTTTTGCATTTTGCATTTTGCATTTTTGGGCATGGGGAGCTTGAGTTTTAAAAGAGTTACATTGCATTTGATGTGTATTTAATTCATCTTAAGTTGCTTGATTGAGTTGCATTAAATGAGCTGCTACAGTGCATGTATGGTAATATAATGTGTCAAAAATATATGTCATGCAATATGTGCTTTACATTAACATTTACTTTGTCTAACCACTTATTCCAACCAATATAGATATGTTTCAAATCAGACTGAAAATTGCTTTCTTTCTTTCATTTTTTCTGCAGTCTAAATACATCCAACTCCAAGTAAGTCAAAAGTATGGAATTCTAAATCATTGGTCTGTGGTTACAAATAGCCTCCATAAAACATAATACTTTGACGTTTACTTTTTTGGGATTTCAAAGTATTTACCAAGTAAACCCTTGAAGGAGCAAAAGGCAGAGTGCCCTTCTTCAGAAACTTCTAAATAGAAATGAAAACTTAGCTCTACAACTTCATACAAGTCCTTGTTGTGTGAGTCAGACATAGCGACGTGCACGCTCCCATGTCTCAGCGAGGGAGACGCAGGAGAAATGGAGAAGAACAGGATCAAACAGGACTCCTCTGCCAGGGCATGGATGACAGCACCGACGATGGCGCAGCTTCCGTGACCGAGAATGGAGCATTGGTGTCATCCATGGAACACAGCGTGAATGGAGAGGGTTCACATCACAATGAAGACATCAATAGTGTTCTGCTTAGCAGTACAAGAAGTCATAAGGAGTATGTCGTCTATGCAGAGCGTTGGTTCATTCTGGCCGTGTTCTCTCTGCTAGCATTGGTCCAGTCGTGTGGATGGAACACTTGGGGTCCGATAGAAGATACTGGTAAGTACCCATGTATCAAAGAATACTGAAATCTATGATTATTATGATGATTACTCTTCAAACTTGAGTGGTATTCCAAAATAGTGTATTTGAACATACACAGGACTGATCCATTAAGCAATGCTAGTTGATAGATACATATTTCATGATATTCCTTTATATATCTGAACATTGAAGCATTGTTATTTGTGAAAATGGGGAAAAATCACATGTATTTCATAAGAAGTGTTTCAAATTTGTTTCAGCGGTTTGCCTGTATTGACAAATGTAACCAACTCGCAGGCATAATGAAATAGTGTTCCCAGTATTCCCTGGGAACACTTTTGTTAAATGAGCATGGTTTTTCAAAAGCTTTCAATTTTCAATCTTTCTCTATTGTCAATTTTTTGTTTTATTTTTAGCATATTCTCTTTTTTTTAGAATCATGTAGTTCTCACAATTACTTAAACATGGAATTACATTACGAGTGTATTGTTGGTTGCACTTGAGAAAATAGCATGTAATTTCTTGAAAAATTGAGCAAAAGAATTTTGAACACTCGGAATGATAGTGGAGCAATCACCATTTTTCTTACCAGAGATGAGACGTCTAACAGTTTCATTGATCCTTTACACTCTGATCCTGGAGAAATAATCCCCTTCTAATGGATAAAAAAAAAACAGGAATAATAATGGAAAAAAGGAAACAAGATCAGTGAACATGTACCTCCTTTCTCTCACACAAACACACTGGTGCATTTTGTAGTCCATTCCATGTTAAAAAGATGTTTCCATCTTTCTCCTTTTCTTTCAGCTAGTGTGGTATTGGGATGGGAACAGAGTACATTTGCCCTTCTTGCCAACTGGGCTGCCATTGTTTACATTGTCACTGCTTTCTTCTTCTCCTGGCTGCTACATGCTAAAGGTAATGAAGAGGGGTTTTACCAACTTCATGATTGACTGTTGATCTGTTCATTTACTGAATTGGCCTTATCTTTAAGTTGAAAAGTCACTTATCTTGAAAACTCATTCATTGAAAAAATTCTGTCAATAGCATTCAAAAGTTCTTGCAGTTACAAAGCTGATAGGTCTTGATATCACAGCGCAGTAGAGTGTATCTCTATGGTGAGTGGGCTACATGGATGATCTAATTATCATTGCATGGTGCCACTAGAGGTTCTGATCCTACTTTTGGCATTGATATCCTTTGGCATGAAATTTGACTGCATATTGGTGCACTTAAGGAATTGGCGCCATGTCAGCAATTTTACTACTTGAGGCCTAAAAACAGCCCTGCTATAGTCAGGGAAATAATGTTGCATTTGTCAGTGGCAATTAAATGCTTCAGTAATCTTTCATTTCTTATCTCTTCCATCTATGTTAAGGTTGCTGGTCAGTTATGTGCCTCATTCATATTAGATCCTACGATTCATACTTGAAAAATGATGCTTTTTGTATCCCTTCATCCAGGTCTTCGTCTATCAGTGCTACTGTCTGCTGGAGCCCTTGTAAGTGGGATGGGTATAAGATGTCTTCCTGTACCGGTCCATCATATGATATGGTAAGAACTCGAACAATATCAGAAGAACAATTACTATAATTGCTGTTGAAATTTATATCAAGAACTTGCAAAGAAGTTTTTTTTAATTAGTGGACCATGATATCTGTTGAAAATAAATTCAGAAGAAGACTTGTGTTTGACAAGGGAAATTTAACAGAATAATTTATAACTGGTTATAATCCTAATGATTTTAGTCACCACATAATTTTTCACTCTAGCTAACACAAGAAGTAGCTCATGAAACAGTTTGATTTTTAAAGTTCCGACTATCAACATTTATTCTCTTGCTACTCTGTTATTACATATTTTCCTGCAAAATCATTTAGCGCATCTTTTTTATTATGAGTTTTTACCATTCTTTTCAAGATATTATGTTTTTTAGGTTTGGCCAGAGAGGTTTCTAGACTGTTTTTCATATGTGAA
Source organism: Temnopleurus reevesii (assembly GCA_036244855.1). Classification (NCBI taxonomy): domain Eukaryota; kingdom Metazoa; phylum Echinodermata; class Echinoidea; order Temnopleuroida; family Temnopleuridae; genus Temnopleurus; species Temnopleurus reevesii. The sequence continues at coordinate 81,783 of BQKZ01002038.1, forward strand.
AATATTACAATGCTATTTCAAGTGAAAGTTTAACATGTATGTAGGGTTCTCGATGAGAGATCCTATTAAGTTGCATTCCAAACCCATACTGTACATATTCCAGCTGTGTTCACACTAGATCATGAAAGACTTTTCCATATATAGCAAAATTCTTACAACTTTTGATTAACTTTTTATTCTCTGTAAATATTCAGATCAAAGAATTTTCATAATAAAAGATTTACATTGTATCCATGATACCTACAAGACTCTGCATACTGTGGGGTCAAAGGTCAATATTTTGCTGATGTTTAGTAACAAAATCCTATACTTAGTACTTCCATTTGTTTTTCCAATATATTAGTTTGATTGTTGTGCTTTTTCATTTTCTGTACTCCTGTTTTATTATGTTATGTTTCTGTTGCAATCAAAATAACAGGACAGCAAACATTGGTCAGATAATCATCGGCCTAGCTGCTCCGGTCTTGATGGCCGGTGTAACGACTGTCTCAGCAGTCTGGTTTCCTACCAACGAGAGGACGACTGCTACAGCTATCTCTTCGACCATGGCCTACTTTGGGGTGGCAGTTTCCTTCCTCATCGGGCCACAAATTGTACCTGATATCTTGCCATTAGATACAAACTCAAGCACAATGTGAGCCTTAATCCTACTTTTCGTTCTGTCTTTCACTATGTTTTGCAGTGATATATCTTCAGAAAGAAAAACTGATGTAACTAACTTCTGATATAGTTTAACAGCACATCAAACATGCAATGAACATCATGTGTTTGTCTATTAGGAAAAAGTGAAATCCTTTCAAAACAATTTCTTTTCATTTAACAGATAAAAGCAATGAGAAAATAATGCAATTAGAACCAGATTAAGCATTTGTTTTTAGATGTAGAGCCTTATGATTGTCATATTTTTGTTACTCTATTGACAATTTGTTCAGGTTTTCTGATGCACTTCAAGCTTGCCGGTCAGAAATAATGGAGTGGGATGGTACATGTCCATTGAAAAAAATTAGATTTCCTTTGAGCAGACAAAATTGAATAGATTAGTAAAGATTATTTTCCAATATAAGTAGTAACATAAAAAAGCAAATCGAATAGAATTGCCTTTCTTGTCAATGAGAGTAGTTTGTATGTAGTTATAATTTTCTTCTTTCACATGTTTACATGTAATGGCTAGTTTTGAAGTAATTTGAGGCTGTCCTACTGATGAAACTTCAGATGTTTTCCCTTGGTACATTAATTTTTTTTTTATTTAGTTATGAAATTTGTATCATAAAAAGGAAGTACATAGCTTAGGTGGAATGTATTCTTTATATTTTTTTTCCTTTTTCATCTCTGCCATTTGACTTTTCCCATTTATATACAGTTCACCCATGGATTTCACTGCAGAAAATAGCTCCTTAGAAGTTAACCCAGGTAGGAAAGTGTTTTTTTGCCCTCTTTTGATGTCGTTTTATTGACATGTTTTTACATGTAATGGATGCTTTAACAAATGTATTACTTTTAATTGCAAATCATGACAATTAATAATTCCATGAAAGGTTTTGATCTTCTGCTCATGAACTCTTATGGTTGAATTTCTGTTTTTAACACAAGTACCACCCCCAAGCTGCAGCAAAACTTCTTTTAATCACTTGACAGATTAGGCAAGTGATCACAAATCTTATTTGCCCATTAATGATTAGATTAGATTTATGAATGTGAAAATTACTCAAATTTTGCTGGATCATCAATAAAATATAAGTAAACAGTCAAACAGTATCAAACCAAATACCATGTTTAGCCTTTTCTCTTTTAAGGTGACTATGATCCTGTTGAAGTCCAAAATTGTCTCAGTCGAATCAAGCTTCTTCTTTTCATTGGTAGGTATTTCTCTCATATAGAGTGGAACCGTGTTATACTATAGAGAGCATTTACCTAAAGGCCTTCCTTCAATAAAGTATTATATAGATTAAGGTTCTGCTGTGATGACTTCAGTCAGCATAAATAAAAAGAAATTCTCCCTTCAAATCACTCTGAAAGTGAATTCCAAAAAAATATGTGTAGCAGCCATCTATATTGCTGTACTATAGAATCTGCTTATAGGGGTCGCGTGTCTACAGTAGCAATGTTTTCTGTTTCTCTTGGATGACCTCTGTAGATATGTTTGAATGTATGGGATTATTTCCCCAATGCACTGCTTCCTTCTAGATGAAAATGTATTACAAGAGCTTGTATATGACTATTCTAGCCAAGTTTGACTGTATGAGATTATGTTTGAGTCATTGATTCTTTTTTCTTTTTATTCACACAGAATTCATCTGGACACTGCTGTTGTTTGTGGTAGCGTTAATCTACTTTCCATCAACACCTATCACTCCACCTACTGCATCGGCTGTTGCTAAGAGAGAGGACATGAAAGAAGGACTCATCCAGATTGTCAAGTGAGTTTTCATATTCTTCTTCTTCCTCTTCACAATCACAATCATAATCTCCATCTTCATCATCATCATCATCAGCATCATCATAATCTTCTTCTTCTTCTTCTTCCTCTTCTACTTCCCCACCATCACCATCAGAGTCTCCATCTTCATTATCATCATCTTTATCATCATCATTATCATCATCATCATCATCATCACTATCACCATCATCCTCTTTTTCATTGTCATTACCATCACCCACTCTACCCACTGCATCGGCTGTTGCCAAGAGAGAGGACATGAAAGAAGGACTCATCCAGATTGTAAAGTGAGTTTTGGAGTTTCATATGACTGCATGATCATTATGCCATCCCAATCATCATCATCATCATCATCATTCTCATCTTCATCATCTTCATCATCATCATCATCACCATCACCATCATCATCGACATCAGCTTCATCATCATCATCATCATCACCATGATCATCATCATCATCACCATCATCATCACCATCATCACCATCATCATCATTATCACCATCATCATCATCATCACCATCATCATCATCATCATCACCATCACCATCACCATCACCATCACCATCACCATCACCATCACCATCACCATCACCATCATCATCATCATCATCTCCATCATCACCATCATCATCATCATCACCATCATCATCACCGTCATCCTCTTTTTCTTCATTGTCACCACAATCATGAACACCTCCATGACCACCTTCTCTCCTCCTCCTCCTCCTCGTCTAACTTCCCCTTCCTCTAAATATTCCTATTTTCTCATCCCTCCCTGACCTACCTTTTTATGCTAAACATGCATTTAGTTTACATTTAGTCAAAGTATGTTTACATGAATACATGTATCAGCTCTTCTAAACATGATTAAAATATTTCACTAGTACACAGAAAATAAATAAATATTGTGAACATGCATATTTTCAGCCTTGCTTCTTACCGTAACGAGGCTATGACAATGAAATATTAGATAAAGAATGAAGAATTCTATTTCCTACGATTTCCACCATACAGGAAGAAAGAGTTCTGGATTCCAGCCCTCGTGTTTGGTACAACTACAGGATGTTTCAACAGCTGGAACACTCAGATTGTGGCTATATTCAATAAAAAAGTAACACAGGTATGTATTGGCCATCCTTTCGCAGTTACAATCCAACCAGTCTATTTAGAAATGTTAAGATTCAAATGCATCTGGATAAGATTGGGCATCATAATTGAAAAGTCAATATTTGTCAACAATGCCAAGTCATTTAGTAATAGGTTTGGAATGTGTGTGTTCCTCTTGATAGTTTTCAAACCAACAATATCTCGAAATTTGAATGAATATGATAAATATTTATTTTATTTTTACTATTTATTTCAAATAATTTAAAACATTGTACATTTACTTTAACAACTAATTTATCATAAAAAAGTAAAAGTAGAATATAGCTTAGAATGCAACTGACCTTCTTCCCTGTACTCGTCCTCTCCCCCAGACCTCCTCCCCTTCTTTATTTTCTTTCTATTAACTATTCAAATTTTCACCTTTTTTCAGAGTGTGTCAAGTTGGATTGGGTTCTATTCCAATCTGGTCGGAGTCTTCGGAGGTATCATATTTGGCAGGTAAGCACAAAATTGTAAAGGCAAACAATTATAAATCTATATTTATATTTGGGGGAAGGGGGATTCCACACCTATATGGAGATATGCATGGATGTTTGAGATCAACTTGGGTACTGATTGATATTCATTGGAATATTGGTATGGAGAATTCTTATGAAATAAGATTCCTTTAATAAATTTCCTCTATATTCCAAGGATCTTTTGTAGTTGTTTTCCACTTTTCTGCCCCTCCCCCTTCCTCCTCGATTATGACTTTTTTCTTTCAAATCTCAAGCGACTGTTGAGACCAAATTTGCAAAAACCAGGTATGTGGTCTTGACGTTACATGTGTTTGAATATCACCTCGTTGAACAGCCTGGTAGAATTAGGGTTAAACTCACAGCCAGCTGCTAAAGTAACGACACCTTGTAATGATATGTTTATCATCAGGATCCAATCAGCAAAGCAATTGTCGGTAAATATTCGTGTAAATTGCACCAAACTATCCAGTCACTGAATGGTCCTTAGATCAAAGGAATTATACTTTGCTTGGGTCTGAACTGAATAGATGTATCCTTGATGCTTTTTTAACTGAATGGATGTATCCTTGATGTTTTTCCTTGATCCTTTTGTGTGTGTTTTTCTCATCCCTTCCATGTTAAACGGGAAATATTCAGCTGCAATTTTTATTCTATAATGGAGTCTAAATGTTCCATGCTTATTTCACTTCTCAGATTTGTAGATCGCCTGGGTGGTAAGATGAAGGCAGTCCTCTTGGTTCTGATGTGTGGGGCTTGTGGAGCTTTCATATGGGTTCTGCTGCTGGCTGGTGATTACATTCCATTTGATAAAGGTCAGTAGGATAATATGATTTGTATATATTGTTTGAAGGTTTCACTCGTGGAAGAATGATGAGAATAATGCTTCACGGTACAACGAGTTATCTTTCTTGTGTGAGTGGTCCTGAAAAGGGCCTACTCACTCTCGACGTTTCGATGAGCATGTTCTCATGAATAATGATAAGATATGTGTGATGAGAACATGCTCATCGAAACGTTGAGAGTGAGTAGGTCCTTCTCGGGACCACTCACATTTCCAAGAAAGATAACTCGTTGTACCGTGAAGCATTATACTCATGATTTGTATGATTAACCCATTCAGAAGGGGGTTCAACTGATATTTCAAAGATGTGAAGATTATATATTATCTTGATATTTTAGCATGCATACACATATCTTATCATTATACAAGTTGTTTATGAAATTTAAATTTTCATCCTCATTTTTACCTTGTTAAAATGATTATGCCTGTAGTATGTACATACGTGTGTGAGACATTTCTAAAATAAACAAGCAGCACTTCCCCTTCCAACCAGAAGGTCATAGGTTAGAATCCGAATTTCCCATAGGAAGATATTTTTCCACCTATTGCTCCACTTAACATGTGAGGTGAGTGAATACCTGGCAGGAATTCCTTGAAACTAGTGCCATGTGAACTGATGTGCACCGGACTAAATGCAGGTTAGTAATAATACAAAAGCCCCTTCAGCACTCTGCAGAGTGGATGCGTTTGCTATAATAGCATGTGTTATTAACAAAGAATAAAATCATTAGAAAACTTTTGGCTTATACAGTGAAACCTCTTTGTAACAAGGTCCTTGTGACCATGAAAATTACCTTGTTGTATCAGGTTCCTCACTATATCAGGGTAAAAAAACAAAGAACTAAAAAGAGCAGGGACCAATAAAATCACCTTGTTATAACAGGTATCTCGCTATATCCGACCTCTTTATAACGAGGTTCCACTGTATGTGAATTATCTATTTCTGTCATAAGTATTATTGATCATTAATATTCATCATTATTATTATTATTATTATTATTATTTATTTGGCAATTCAAAACAGTTACAATGAAATCAAGAATACAAGATATACAAGGATATAAAGAATTAAACATGAAAGAAACAATGAAAACAGTTACAATGAAATCAAGAATACAAGATATACAAGGATAGACATGATAGAAACAATGAAGACCTGCATTTGAGTCAAGGGGAATGCCAGGGCGTGGAAAAGGAGAACTTAATCTCCATAACCCGCAGGTTTTCCATCCCACACCCCTCAACCCAAATGCAGGTAAGACATACAACAAACAAAATACATAAAGAGAATAAGAAACATGTGAGCAGTATATCAGTTAATCGTCATTATTATCCAGGTAATGCTATTGTTCTTTCTAATCTATTTGTACAGCATACCTGTTTGCTTCAGTCATCCTGTTTGGATTCTTTGTCAACTCAATGGTTCCCATTCTCTTTGAAGTGACAGCAGAGGGCGCATTTCCTGTCGGAGAGGAAACAAGCTCCATGTTCATAACATGGCTCACCAATGTGACGAGCTTGATCTTCCTTCTCCTTCCCACATTCATTGCAAGTAAGGACTGTTTTTAAGGTTGTTTTTTTTTTCTTTCTTTACAGTGGAAACTCGTTACTAAGAGATATGATATAACAAAATATCTGATGTAAACAGGTAAAAATCTTGTCTGAGTTCTTAATAACTTATTGTTTTTTAACTCTACTGTAAAGAGATGACTGCTATAACAAGGTATTTTTGATGGTCCCAAGCACCTCATTTTACTGAGTTTCCACTGTATATGTATTTAAAGGGGAACCAACCCCTGGAATTATTGTGCTCTCATTGAATAAAGATAAATCAGATGAACAAATTCTGAAAATATGAGCAAAATCGGACAACCCATTCAAAAGTTATGAATTTTCAAACTCACAGTGATATGACGATCCTTACCGCTCATGGGGATCCGTGCGATCGGCAAATTCGACAGAATCTGTGACGTCATGTCGGACAATTTCTCATTCACTCTGTATAACAAATTTCACATTTTCTCCTTTTTTCCGCAAAGACAACAAAATGTTAGTTTTCGGTTGGGGTATAGTATTTCTGTATTGATTCTGCATGTATTTTGAGAGAAATGATGTTGCAGCTTTACTCTAAATTTTACATTAATCCATTAAAAAAATCTATGTACGAAGTGAATGAGGAGTTGTCCGACATGACGTCACAGATTCCGTCTGTGTTGCCGATCGCACCGATCCCCATGAGCGGTAGTGATCGTCAAATCTTTGTTAATTTAAGAATTCATAACTTTTGAACAGGATGTCTGATTTTGCTCAAATTTTCAAAAAATGTTCATATGATTTTTCTTCATTAAATGAAAGCATGATAATTCCAGGGGTTGGTTACCCTTTAAATCTACAGTGAGATATTATTCAAGAATGTCTTAGGGAGTGTTGTTCAAAAGTTGCAATCGACGGCAAGTTGCAGTTGATCGGAAGATGACAATCAAACTCATTGTTTTATGCGAGTCCTGATGGAAGCGCATGTCATGAGCGGATGAAGATGTGCGTCACAATTTGCAACTGATTTGCAGTTGCTTTGCGATCAATTGCACCTTCTGAACAACACCCCCTGAGTAATTTATCTGAATATTTCGTCACTATGGACCTCTACGGTAGTTGCTCTTATATGTGAAGACATCGAGAGTGAACAAGTGTTTTTGATTGTTTTGAGTCCTGTTGCTTGACTTGTTGCCTGTTCTATCATAACACTTGTCTTGGCTGAACTGGGTTATGCTTGCAGCCCTAGGGATCAGTGCTTTACTGCTCTTCTTCTACAAGGAGCATTACATTACCCAGGAGGCATGCCCAAATAATTGTTTGATTACCCTAAACTAACAAATACTAAAAATCGCCCATCATGAATTTTTATGCCTCCGCCACCGTAAGGTGGTGCCGGAGGCATTATGTTTTCGGGTTGTCCGTCCGTCCGTCCGTCCGGACCTTGTTACCGCGATAAGTTCAGAACCGCTGGACGGATTTTGACCAAACTTGGATCAAGTATGTATAACCATGTGAGGATGAA
>BQKZ01002039.1:30206-42243 GCA_036244855.1 Temnopleurus reevesii
ATAATAATAATAATAATAATAATAATAATAATAATAATAATAATAATAATAATAATAATAATAATAATAATAATGATAATAATAATAATTAGATAATTTATATAGCGCAGTCACTATATGGATATACTCTACTGCACTGAAATTTTTTTTTTTACCGACAAAATAAGAATATTTGGTTCAATATCTTACACAAAAAATCGTGACATTATATCGAATCCAAAAATACTAGAAGGTAAAAATTCCTTGGATTAAAAGTTCAAAAGATCGTAGTCAGGGAACAATCAAAAACTGGACTGAACATTTAAACAATATAAGATTAAAATATATTACATAGGAAGTTTCAATCCAATTGGGATCGGTCCCGGACTACAACTTTTATATGAAAATGTCAATTATATAGGAACTAAGAGTGATAGGAATATGGAAATATTCAGAAATTAGACCGATATTCTCCTATGCATATATAGCCACATAAACTCTCAAAGTGGTATATAATTAAAATTTGTCGCTAATTACACTTCTTGGGAAGTGAGATTATGGTGTATAAAGTTCAATTTTGTTTAGGAATGAAATCTAGCTCACTTTTAACCTGTTTAGGGCGCTGTCATATTTTTCAGATGATTTACTCTCAAACCGAAAAAAAAATCACTTTTATTCTTAAGGGGCCAGCAGATCTTAACGAGCTTTTATTTTTTACTGGTTCATAATTTGCCTTTTCTATATTTTTTTATTTTGAAATTTAATATACATTTTTGATACTTATATTGTGTTCGATATTGTCAATTTCTTCATTTATTCTACCTGAAATATTGAAATTTATCCTTATGGAAAAGTAAAATTAATAAATCAATCTTGAGACCCATTAAAAAAAATGGTACCTAATCCTATAAATCAATACATGCAATTGTAATTATTTTTTAAAACATATCTTAACATAATGATGGAATGGTATAAGATCGTATTGATCTAAATATATTCAATCTAAATTTATTCACGATGTAGATTTTTATCTTATCACTTACCGATTTCTTGTAAAACTAACATAAGACTGTCTTGGCATGTTTGGGTTATACAAATTCCAACCATTATTACCAAACAACTTCCACTGTGTCTTAAACTCCTCAAGCACCTGAAGCAATCAGGGCAAAATATTGAATGGCGACCCTTTCTGATGAGAAAAAGTATATCAAACACTCCCATATATCATGATCCGTACTCAATGATCATCTAATGTTATCTTGTAAATGTGATGTCCTTACATTCCCGATCAAAAGCCCATTACACCGACGCGACTTAATGCTATTCGCACCTTACTGCTTCACAATGAAAGAAATCGGCGACACAAAACTACCTCGGAAAACTATTTGCGTGACTTTTTTGGTTTTACACAAGGAGCTTCTTCAAAAGAATCATTAGTATTTGTCTTTTGCTTTTACCCTGGGGCGATATTTGTCGTGTCTCCTTTGACACTTTTATTTTCGATTATCATAGCGATGCAATAAGGAGCCTTCTTGAAAACTTTGAAGTTGTTCTCGGGCTATATTTGACTGTGTTTGGAGTATAAATCACAATATATGTTAATGGAATGCTTTATATATTTTCAAATTAATAACGATGTTAGAGCACTACAAATGCGACAATTAAAAAACAGATATCAATACGATATGAACAAATATATTGTGAAAAGCGTTTATAATTATGATTACGTAGCATACATTTTTAATGGTTGGGCGTCCAATAAATGGCAAAGGGAAAAACATGTTCAATCATTGGCTAAAGCGTGGTAATAAAGCATAAGATTTACATGTTGAATGAGCAAAAGTGATTATACACATCGCCTTGGCACCCCCCCCCCAATACACACTACTTTTTTTTAATCGTCCGTGGTGCCTGGAATGGGAATATTCACGGTATAAAAAAAGTCGCCCCCCAAAAAAAAAAGAGTAACCGGCACGCCCCCCCCCCCCAAAAAAAAAACATACACACACAAACATTCACATGAGCTTTGTCGCTCTTCTTCTGAAATGGTAGAAACTATAGACAAATATTTTTTTTTATTGCAACTGTGGCCGAAGGAAGGATCATCTTACAATTATTGTCAGATTATTTATGCCATCTTTTCCCTCGCGATACAAGCATTGATAATATACTTGTACAATGACTCGCAATACAAAGCTCCAGGGATGGTCGCTCAAGAGACCTAGATAGAACGATGAAACTCTCTAATTGCCATGACAACCAAGAACAAAGAAACACAATGGCCTGTCGGGATTATTTGTTACAAAGTAGTGATACCCATCTTGACTGAAAAAGAATCTTGCATATATACTGAATATTTAATGAAGTATGTGTCTGTAATATTGCAACTCCAACTAAGTTTTCATTCGATTCAATTTAAGATAAAATATATATGTACAAAATCCAAATTCACGGTATTTGTGCAAAGACTCTTATTTTCAAAAACCGTATTAATTAGCACAACCACGATCATAAAGCCCCGGTTACATAGGAACCCGGAAGCAACACGACTCAACACGACTCTTTGTTTGGAGTCAGTTAACTGTGAATTAACAAAGAGTAGTGATGGATCGTGTTGCTTCCGGGGTCCTATGTGACCGGCGCCTTACCTGGTAAATCTAAACACGTTTTCTCTTTTCGGGGATAGCTTTTTAGGCAAAGCTAAAACTTTCTCAGACGGTCGTTTCTCCTCCACAGGAATAGCTGGTACGGCAAGATTCTTCACTGCTTGCATCTTGGCAGAACCCCGCCCTTTCACTCTCCCTCGGGTTCGCCTTACCCACAGTCGGGCAGGTGGAGGGGAGGGCAGGTGTAGTGTAGCCCCCATAGGCCGCTTCGATTCCTCGTGCAATTCTCCATTGTTAATCTTTATCATTGGAAGTCTGACGGGATGACCATTCATGATGAGTGTCTAAATACAGCAGTTTCATCAGTTTTAGTAGACGCAATTTCTTCGTCAATATTCAAACTAAAGTTTAATCAATCGCATTGCATTATCCTTCAACTTTTTCACGCGGCAAATAAAACAGAACGATTGTACCTTGTAGAAAACGTTTATTCATAAAAAAAAAAATAATGCCTCTTAAATTAAATTCTGAAGGAAAAACCTGGCAAATTCCCGATTTTAGCGACAGTTAAACAAAAGATGAAAACTAATAAAGCCGTCGGTGTCAATCAATTCCACAAAACCAATGAGAAGAATGTTTACAATTTCAGAGAACAATTCCTAGATCTGAATTGTTTTTAGAGCAACTTTAAATCAAAGTAGCATCCTTCAGATGAAATCAAGGCAAGTTCCAAATTGCGAAGATGGTGAATTAGATCATGAAGATGAGTAAAGCCTGAGATGCTATCAATGGTAAATTTCACAAAGTAATTATGAACAACGTTTTATTATTTCACACACTAAGGGGGTGTTGTTAAAAAGTTGCAATTGATCGCAAGTTGCAGTTGATCGAAATACGCCAATCAAAATCCTTGTTTCATGCGCGTCTTGTTAAATGCGTGCACCATGCGTGAATGAAAATGCGCGTTACAGTTTGCAAAGTTGCAGCTGAGTTGCAGTTGATTTTGAGCAACACCCCATAAGAGAAGTTCTCACACAGACATCCTTAATGATAAAGCCTGACAAGTTTCAGAAAGCAGAGAAGGAGAATTGACGGATAAAAACGGATAAAGACGAAGATGCGATTATGAGTAAATGGTGTGAAGATGTTTGCATACAGCACGCAATACAATCGGTATTAAGCATCGGTGATGCCTATCAGTGGTAATCCAGTTGCATTGAACAATAAAGATGGAAATTATATAGTTCAGACAGAATGTTCCAACAAAATAAATCCATTCAGATGAAAAGATGATTCGTCAGTCAGGATTTTTGTGAAAAACGCGTGAATGAATCATACCATTTTTCAAATGTATAACATGTTTTTGTTTCTTATAATCATAATATCAGACAGATGATGGAGAAAACAGAGTGGTGTTACTTTCCATATTCAAATGAAATTCTCAACCATGATGCGATGGGAGGACATGAATAGTTTGCAAAGCTTTCCGGCAGATGAAAATTATCAAGATCAATAACATCAGATGAGCGAAATCCACATTATTTTAATGTTTTCCCCGTATGTTCTGCGAAAATACGATAGAAACACAGCGAAAACTAGACAACCAAATGTGTTACAGCAGCGAACTAACGAATAATCATATTCGACTACAGAAAATAATCATCTAGTTAAAATCCGACAAGCAATCTCGGAGTTCGTGTCGCTTTCCAAATCCAGAAATCCATGAAATTATTCCGAAGACGAAGCATTGTTCTCGGAGATAGAGAAAACCAGACAATATAACTGATGGATTCGTGTCTCCTGAATTATTCAAATGAATATCTAACCGATCTGGAGCAACTTGAAGTAAAATAATAATCTCGAAGAATCACGTCCTTCGCTTGTGTTTCATAAATAATACCTCAGAGATATCAATCAGTCCATCTAAACTATATCAGTAATGATGCAGCATGGATGCACGTAGAGACGAAAAGAACTCATCTACTGTTGTCATGGTAATCTAAACCACTCATAGGCATCATTTTACAAATGAATTTGATCCATCTAAAACATAATCTGGATAATTGGTGTTGTGGTTACGTAATTCTTGACACGATTAATGAGTCTGGTTGGACAATGTACAGCTCCCCGATGGGTGCGGTTTTTTTTGTCTAACCTCTGAGGAGAAAGCTAATAGGCAAATTAGAATTTAGAGTGAGATTTGTTTTACGTAAATACACATGGGCAATTCCACGGTAACGGAAGGACATTCAGACAAAAAATTTAAAGTTCAAGCAAGAACTGTAAGAAAACGAGTGATGGAAGAACATTTCAAACCTTGCAAAAGGAAGGCTAGAACAAAGTTCTTCAATATCCACTGATTTCTTTTGTTGAATCTCTTAATCAGTATTAAGATATGCATATTAATGAGGTCGGTAACGGAAGGACGCCATCACACATTTTCTTACAGTTCTTGCTTGAACTTTAAAATTGTTGTCTGAATGTGGGCTTAGCATGGAATTGCCCACATGCAGAGTATCAGGAAATAAAAGAAATAATTGAAATTAAAAAATCGAGCAGGCAAACAAAAGTAAAACAAAATGGGCTATTCAAAACAATATACACAGTTTTTGGATATTTTTATTTCAGTATTTCACTGATGATTACAAGAGAGTGCGAAGCGGGGGATGAAGAAATGTCTTATTCTTCAGTTAAAAGAATTAAATAAAAACATCATCTTTCTTCGCGATATATGAATTCAATATGGCCTATCGCAGAATGAGATGATGTTATGATACGAGGCCGAGGGCAGCTCGATAGTTAATTTTCATCAACTTTCCTTAAGAACAAATAATAATCTCGGTTAAAATCACATTACGACTTCTTTTCTCGAGAGGTTATAAAATCATATGGGAAAACGTATAAAATTTTGTTAACGAGCATAGTTGTGGATTTGTGCAAAATACGAATAATGGTCATGTGTGCTCAGTGGTAGAGCGTTTGCCCCATGAACGGAAGGTCGTGGGTTCGATCCCCGGCCGAGTCATACCAAAGACTTATAAAAATGGGACCATCTGCCTTCTTGCCAGGCGCTCGGCACTTAAGAAAGGAGAAGGGATAATAATGACTTTATGTTATGCAGGGCCCACTGGAAGAACAGCTAACTTACAGCTGAATGTGGCCGCTACCCTGGGTAAATAAGACATTATTATTATTTATAGACCATTTAATGAATTATGCAGTATAACGTTAAACATAAAAAAAATAAAGACATTATTGTGTTTGAAAATGATTCTTTTTTAATATGGGGTATTATACGAAGGAATCATTTCCTTCCAGGCAGGAAAATTTTAATGGCCTATGCCTATCCCTACAGGCCTTTGAAAAGTCGTGGCAAAAGGGGCCCACTTTCGCCTTTCAACTAGAGGGTTGGCGGTTCGAATCTTATCAATTTTATCCACATCACTTTACTCAACCCAAGTGATGTAAATGGGTACCAGTAGGAATTTACCCCATGCAAAAACGCTCCTATATACTTGGACGCTATGTTATGACCGGGTGCAAGCATATTGAAATAAAGATTGCGCAAATGATGTAAATCTATGAATTATTATTACTATAGGCGGATTTACAAATATATGCATATTTTGTGACAGAAGTTTTTCTTGACAGCCTAAAAGCTTGCCCGAGACTTTCCCGACAGAGCAACAGGCAATCGCAGGCAAACTACATTTCTCAAATAGTTGAATTCAGTTGTTAACTACGTTTGTTGACAAGCAACGTGTATACATTTCTTTAAACACATAGCCCAAATTGACTCATCAGTTTTAATTTTGCGTCCCTAATCGCCAATGAGATGTCTGTGAATATAGACGCACTTGTCCAGGGGGCGGAGGGGGCGGGCGCCCCTTAAAAGTTTTGGAAAGTGGAAAATGAAAAGGGCAAACAAATTCTAGGACCCTTCCCCCTGTTTTTTTGCTTTTCAGCATGTTCAGTTCATCTGCGGAAAATGAAGACTATTACCCTATTGTTTGCTTGTCAGCTCATAGAGGGTAAACGGCGGAATGTAATGTACTAACTTTTCCTTTTTTTTTCAGATTCAGATTTTTTCAGATCGCTTGTCAGAATTGTTCAAACACATTCTGCCCCCAGTTCAAGTGCAATCCTTAGGGGCAACTACGCACCTGATGCACGAGCCAAACATATTTCTTTCTGAATAATCTAAAACGAAAATGGCTTAATTGAAATAATTCTTGCCTTATCCCAACATGGATAACCACTGTCAATCACTGTCAATCAGTGTTTATCCATGTAGGGATAAGGCAAGAATTATTTCAATTATTTACCTACCCAACACAAAAATCATTCAATGGAAAACGGGCTTCTTAAAAGATATACTCACGACTTGGACAGGTTTGATCGCGATCGAGGAGTCATTCCATTCGATACATCCAAATGATTCTTGCGAGTTTTACCATTCGACATACCGCCTTGACAACGGCAGCAGACGGGTTGCTAGATGATTGAAAGTTTCTGATGAAAACGCGATAGTACAAAGATGTACTTGAAATATTCTCGTTGTTTCGTGTGACTTTCGGGAATATTTCACTCTCTTCAAGTCTCAAATCAAGAACGACATACGTTCATACTAAATCTTCCGTCATGAAAACAGATTGGAAGTCCTTAGTCACATAGATCTACTGAAAATCACGCATTGGTGTATGTGAAAGTTTCGGAAAACGTTGTTTCGTGTATCAGGAGTTTGTTTGTATTAAACAATCTCTCAAGGATATTTCACTTTCTCCTTCAAGTCTCAAATCAGGAATGACATAATTTCATACTGAATCTTCTGCTATGAAAACACAAGACAAATACGAAGTCACAGATCTATCGAAAATAACGTATGTAAACTATGCTATAAAACTCCACGAATCTTATACCAGTGAGATGCTTATACCATTCCGAAAACCATTTGTGATGTGAATGATATCCGATCATATAAAACGTCTTCGGCTCCTCGAGTGCGGTGTAGAGTAAATAAACTTTCGGAACAAGGGGTGTAATATTACCACTTTGAACAAAACCTCTTGAATTTCCTATTGAGGGGCGGATCCAGCCCTAAATCCGACAGAATATTACTTTTCCAGTGGCAGCTCCTCCTTGGAGATGACACAAACTGATTGTCTTTAAAATCATAGATACCTATGGCCGTGGAAAATCAACGTTTGCCTTTTCTCTCAGCACATCCATTCATTCATTGAAGTATTTAATCGAACCCGATCAAATCGATAAACTTTTGTTCATCACCGCGGAGGAGAAATCATGACCCATTCCTCTGTCTTTATTTCAATCAGCTCCATTGAAATTATATCGATGAATTTATTGAGGTAACCAAAAATGCGCGGTAATCAGCTATTAAAATCAGCGATCGTATACACGGAAGTTTTATGGTCCACACAGATCTATAATGATCTTTAAGTTTTGGTCTCAGGCTAGACCTCAAAGAGAAATCAAATACCTTTAAAGAAAGGAAATTTATTCCTGTTTATAATTCATTAAATATTCTTTACCGGTAATAGGCCTATGTGTGAAAATTGTCTAATACGTTGCCTCGAATGTTTTAATTTTCCCTTTCGAAAAAGACTTTAATGCAGTGACTTTGAAACAGTATTCCAGTCATTGACAATATGCAACGTTCTATTTGGGCGGTGCAAAAATAGATTATGTAATTCGCAACGAAATCTAATAGCTCAGACCAGGGGCCTGTAACATAAGGAAATTGAATAAATTTTGCAATCAATCCGATTGATTACAAAATTAATCACATCTTCCTATGTTACAGGCATGTGGTCTGCTTATCGTATCTATTCGTTACACATTTTGCCATGAATAAAATTGCGATTAATATTTATCGTATTAAAGTTTCATTGCATCTTTAATGATACAGGCCCCAGACCTGACCATACAACACTGTTCGTGACAACGCCGCATTCAAGTTCCTCTCTAGATCGTCGACACCTCCCTGGATCAATTAATGATCATTGGATCAAACCAGACATTGTTCGGAAAACTTGACAACAATGACTTCTATTGCTCTCGAATTTTCTTTTGAGGGAAGACAATGAATGGAATATGCACATCCAAGCGTTTAACGGGCACATCGATTAATGACTCACCCAGGCCTGTCAAAATATAAAGTGTTCTCAACAGGAAATAGGGTTATATAGCACGGCTAAAGGAGGCGACGTGGTGTAGAGTGGTTACGACTCTCACAGGGTCGTAGGTTCGAATCCCACCGATTGCGTTAGTTTCCTTCAGCAAGAAATTCATCCACATTATGTTGCACTCAACCCAGGTGATGTGAATGGGTGCTCGGCAGGAGTCTGCCAACGACCGTCAAAGTCTTTCAGTCAAAATGAGCAGCATTTCCAAAATACCATCCATGGAAACAATCTTATCGGCAAAATGTAGACTTTATCTTCCGGATATAGCTTCAGTCGAACATGCTCTTTTGTATTTGCGTCTTTGGAAGACTCGATCTAAGATTTGGGCCTTATCATGATGGGGAACTTCACGGTAAAGTGTTAAAACATTTGCAGCCCACTGAAAGTTTTCATCTAAATGAAGAATGACCTTGTTTAGACGATGTGCGTCCTTTGGGCGACCACTCATGTGCGGGTATTACATCCACATGAAGAAAATCTAAGAGGAAATTTGCATCTCAGAATTCGGCACACAAATAATCAAAGGTTTTCACAAATGAATTTATTGCCGTAAAATTCCTACAACTCATTCGGAAACCTTGGTAACAGACTTTGACTCCTATGATATATCTCGAAAGCGACACCAAAATAATCCACTTGATATACATAAATAAACTGAACTGAACTGAGCTGACAAAGTCTGTCACTTTATAGTTGCTCTGTTCAGCAACATGTTCTTATTGATAACTATAGTAGACAGTGTTGCTTTATCAAATGATAAATGGAAAAACGCAGCAGGTGATTCTTCTTAAACAAAAAATATACAATATTGATCCAAATGGAAAAAAACGTAATGCGGATAATTGTGAGTATCGTTTCCTCCACACCGAAAAGAGGTTGGTGGCGATGAGGTGGATAATGTGTTGGCATGGTATATACGAACAATACTGGAAGGGTGGAAGACGTTTGATGATACCATGGTAACGANTGCACTCAACCCAGGTGATGTGAATGGGTGCTCGGCAGGAGTCTGCCAACGACCGTCAAAGTCTTTCAGTCAAAATGAGCAGCATTTCCAAAATACCATCCATGGAAACAATCTTATCGGCAAAATGTAGACTTTATCTTCCGGATATAGCTTCAGTCGAACATGCTCTTTTGTATTTGCGTCTTTGGAAGACTCGATCTAAGATTTGGGCCTTATCATGATGGGGAACTTCACGGTAAAGTGTTAAAACATTTGCAGCCCACTGAAAGTTTTCATCTAAATGAAGAATGACCTTGTTTAGACGATGTGCGTCCTTTGGGCGACCACTCATGTGCGGGTATTACATCCACATGAAGAAAATCTAAGAGGAAATTTGCATCTCAGAATTCGGCACACAAATAATCAAAGGTTTTCACAAATGAATTTATTGCCGTAAAATTCCTACAACTCATTCGGAAACCTTGGTAACAGACTTTGACTCCTATGATATATCTCGAAAGCGACACCAAAATAATCCACTTGATATACATAAATAAACTGAACTGAACTGAGCTGACAAAGTCTGTCACTTTATAGTTGCTCTGTTCAGCAACATGTTCTTATTGATAACTATAGTAGACAGTGTTGCTTTATCAAATGATAA
Source organism: Temnopleurus reevesii (assembly GCA_036244855.1). NCBI lineage: Eukaryota > Metazoa > Echinodermata > Echinoidea > Temnopleuroida > Temnopleuridae > Temnopleurus > Temnopleurus reevesii. The sequence continues at coordinate 40,605 of BQKZ01002039.1, forward strand.
ATGGAAAAACGCAGCAGGTGATTCTTCTTAAACAAAAAATATACAATATTGATCCAAATGGAAAAAACGTAATGCGGATAATTGTGAGTATCGTTTCCTCCAGACCGAAAAGAGGTTGGTGGCGATGAGGTGGATAATTGAAATTATAGGATGTGTTGGCATGGTATACGAACAATACTGGTAGGGTGGAAGACGTTTGATGATACCATGGTAACGGAGCACGCAGCATGTCCTATTCTCACCAATACGACAACAGGAAAATCTTCTTTCATGATACTTGAATATTGTGGTCTGTAATCAGTACTCGAACAAATAAAGAAAGAATATGAATGAAAAAAACTAGCGTGACTTGGATGTAACGTGAAGCTCAAAGGAATTCTTTTGAATCCAAAGACGATGAAAATGAGATAGGCAGTCGCATGACAATGGAAACAACAGGAAAGTGGTTGCAATCCGATTTAGACTCTGTTCTTTACAGTATCAATGTTTGAATTAATGTTTGGGAGCGAGGATAACATGATGTATATGTGTCTGGTGCATGTATGCAGAACTTGGATAAGGACGGCGACTGAAAGTGTTTTTTTACACTTAAGTTTTCTTTCTTACACCGAATAATTGATCAGCACAACAAATTATATAAACGGGTAAACGTGATTCTAAAACTTATACATAATATTTTTCCAATGACTCTCTCGCGATTGTGAGATTGTCAAATGAAAATACTGAGCGGATTTTGAGATCAATTGTGGAGCTTTATCGAAAAAGACGAATAAGAAACTGTGGATGTTTTTTAAGGTGTCAAGAGGAAAGGCTCGTGCACCTGCCCTGAGATGCCAGATTGGTCAATATCAGGGGCTGCCAATGGCTTGAGACGTGCTGCAACTACATGTGATAGATAGCCCCGCCCACTCCCCCTCCCCCACCCTAGTCTGCAAGAACAGACCCTTGGGTTTCGTTGTGCACAAACACAGAGAGTGATACAGGGTATACACTGTGTGTCTCATGGTGTGTCTTGTGCTCTCCCTCTTAGAGCAATGCTGTATGTATGTGATGTAGTCACGCAGCGCATGCCCTGTATCATGCTCTGCACACTCACATACCGAAAGTCTCGGGTTTGTGCTTTCAAACTACCCCCACCCCATCAAAGAGATCAGACTATTGCTTAACGATGGACCTATGGCTTGACTGACGATATTCAATATTCTTGCTTCAGTCGATGGCGTGTGCCAAACAAAAAGAGACGGAAATCTTGATGAGAATGATTCACCTGTCACGGGGTGTGTGTATTCACCTGCTCAAACAGCATGTTCAAACTGTACAAATTTCATGCAAAAATGACATTTTTTTAAATAGCTATACAATAAAAGCAAAAACAAAACAAAACAAAACAAAAAAACACCACCACCAAAAACAATGCGTCTGAGCGTTACCTAGGGCTCAAAAAACCCTTGTGAGGGAGCCCTTCACCGCCCGACAATATTGACCCAACCTGACTTTTGTTTTATTTTTCTTTACATTAAAATAAAAAGGTAAAAATATTCATATGTGGTATTAAAGAGTAATTTAGAATAGTTCACTGTTATTTCTATTTTATCACCAAGTCATTATTTCCTTACGGACAACAACAACTATCTTTTTC
>BQKZ01002039.1:49756-61680 GCA_036244855.1 Temnopleurus reevesii
GGTGGGGATCCTTTCCATGTGGCGTGCAGTACATCCATATCTATGTTAAGCCCCTTACAACGGGGAGTGGTTTTCTGTATTCTTACCCTCATTATGGCAGGGTGCAAATATTTGGCAAACAAAAAATAGCATTACAAACTATTTTTGGGCGTTACCCCTCATCCCCTTCCCCATCCGGGCGTGGTGCACATTGTTAGCGTCGGACAGCATGCCTTGTGTAATTCTCCACTCAGGGAGCTTAAAATGAATTCAAATTTTTGCTCGGCATATACGTTGGCTAATTTGTTTTAAGTAAGTGACCTATCGGACATGTTTACTAGTGGCCTTACGAGTGAGCAAAGCAAACAAGCCAGACTGGACTGGTATCATAAAAGATGTTGGCTGAGTATTGTAAGTCATGTTTGCTCACATGTTCTCGCATGCAGAGTCCGAATCAACATTTTGGTTGTCGAAAACACAGTGTACGTTGTTCACTCGAAGGACGCCAATGTGCGAGAAAAAAATATGTGTATGTACTCAAGGACTGATGGTCAAATGGTGGCTATAACGATAATAGGAATGAAATACTTATAATATCGTTCAATCTCTCCCAACAACTCAGGAGGGGAGGGGTGCCATTTTTTTTCCGGAATTCGGAAGGGATGGGAATGTTGCAAAAAAAAAAGTCCTACCTAAATTTCTTCCGTCATAGGTTTTTATGTAATTTATTTCACTTGTTAAATAATGTTCTATTTTGTAATTGTGTATGTTTCTTTTTATTGAAGTGATGAATACATTTCAATTTCAATTTCAATTTCAAAGTTGACAAGCAATACTATAATAAAAAGGAATAGCTTAAAAATGGAGAATAATAGAATAAACATACCATTAATATAGCTATCTTTCAAAATGTTTGTAGCGCCAATTATAGTTTTAGGGGTGCTTTCTGGGGCCTGTACATAACCGAGATACGCTGAATTGAAATTGATCGTATCTCTATGGCAAACGTTTTGCCACAGACTTACGATTAATATTTGTCGTACTTTAATCGTAGCTTTTGTGTTACTGCATGCCCCCACAGAAAATTCCGAGTTCTGTGCATGCCCCTGATCCGCCTCCACCAGATTCGTGCATCAATAAAAAAAAAAAATGGAATGTAATTGAACGTGTTGAAAGTATATTTCCCAACTACAATTATTCAATCACTAAGTTAATTAACTACTCTTTTTCCATTGAAAGCAAATTTTGATGAAGAATATTGGATAAAGAGGATGATTCTTTTTTATTCATCTGTTTTACCGTGACGTTATTTAGGGCTGTCTTGGCTAAGCTATATATTCTCAACCCCTCAGTTGCTCACGAATCAAGGAATTCACGCAATATTCGATGTTAAAGAAGTCTCCATCTGTCCATCCTGCTTGCCGTATATAATGCCCCAAACTGACATACGGACTGAAATTTACATTTTATTTTAATCATGTTTAAAAATGTTAGTTTGAAAATATATCAAAGCCTTTTAACAAAACCGGATTTCCTTTCGATGCATTTTACATTTTTGCTCGAAGAAAATCTATCAAAACCATTAAACAGAATTGACTTCCTTTTTTTCCCTTTTAATTTTTGACTGCTTTATGGGTTTCAGCCAGTTGTTTGCTTGATTTCCCCATCACTTCTATTGTTTTATTGAGGCTTCTGTTTCCAAAACCTACTATTTAGTTTGTTCATCATTCAACTTAGAATATTTCTCTTCATTTGTGGATATAGCCATCCGTATGACAATGCTTATTTGTGAAGAAAGCTAAACATATTCACTCTACAGTATTTATTTGAGGTATATTGCAAAGGTTATAATGGTAAGAAGGGCCGTCGCTAGATGTTTTTTCTTCAGAAAGTGGGTGGAGGTACGGTGCGCGTTTCAAAATATTTTCTTACATGTAAAGAAAAAAGGTTGCACATTGCATTAATTCTTTCCATTCCGGTTTCAGGGGTGAAAGGGCGTTTGTTTTTCCACCGTTTTTATTTTTTTGTCCACCAATGTAAAGGAATTACTATCCAGCTCCCCTTCAACATGTTCAATCCGTCTCTCGACAGCCACGGGGCTTTGCTTGGTCTACAGAAAGATAATGCTGTCTTTGAAATAACATTTTGTTGTAAAATAATTTACATTAATAATTTACAACATTCCCCATTTTAAATCGCCACAGGAGAACGGATTTTAGGAAAATATCAAATATACTTACGCCACCACTCCTGCTGTTGTACCCCATTTCCTCTTTGATTTTCCATTACTGGGTGTTCCAGACGACTCCTCGCTCCTCTCTCCCGCTTCTGATGCCCGCCGACTTGCACTGGCCTTCTCCTTCCTTCTTATGAACTCCAAAGCTCCCGACAGCATATTAAGGAATTTCCTCCTGATTTCTATTCTCTTGATCTAAGATGATAAGTCTTTATCTGGACGTAGTACAGCTTCAAATTTTTATCTAAAATTCGTCGGTAATAGATGATTGTGATTTATATTTTCTTCAGTTCTATAAACAGAAATGTAAGGTAATTCGCGAGATGAGGAGGAAAAAAGTATTGTATTGATCAAAAGGTCAGGTAACGAATCCTCGATCTATCCTTCTTTAAACTATTTCAAGTGTGAACTTCCAAAATAATGTTCCTTTCCAGTAGAACACATTTTTAGCTTCCTATGCGCAGATCGGCACTAATCTGCTATTCATGAGTTTGAAGTCAATGTAAATTCATCGCAGAATATTGTGATGTCGCTTAGGTGTGTTGATTCCATAAAATAATTATAATGAATTTTACAATTCAAAATATTTATGTCCAGAAATCGTCGATTCTAGTGATAACAAATTCATCAACTAATCTTGATTCGTTGCGGCTTGGATATCCTTAAAATTTGCAGATCAACCTTAATTAGTCTCAATGAGCACCATGTCCGCATTGGTGAAAGTGATGAAAACTCAAAACCATAAAAACCTAACAATGAATTTATCCTGCAGCTTGCACTTCAGGCAATTACGCCTCTGGCAAAGAAATAATGGTAAAGTTTGTAGCTTTTGTTGAGAAAAAGCATTGCCTTCTCAAATCGTCGCTAACGAGTAAATGACAAGCAAACCTAAAGCACTATCACTCTGAAAGAAGTTAAGCAAACAGATGATGACGTCAGACTTATCTTGAGGAGGTTTGAAAGGACAGGGGCATCAGTAGAACGATAAATTTGTAACTGACACCAGGCATTGAGCCATTAAATAAATGAATAAATCAATGAATGATAATAATAATAATGATAATAGGTCCATTTTAGCGCAATCACTATACTGCGCGGCTTGATACACTGCAAAAACGCTGGTGTTGAATTTAACACCAACTGGAATCTATATATGACAACACCAGAAAAGTGTTAAAATAACACCAGTGTGGAATCCATTTGATATATTTCAATACCAACTGGTGTTGTTTACGGCCTTGAAAAACACCAGTCGGTGTTTAAATACATTTATTCGATTCCGAACTGGTGTTAGTTTACTTTTCTGGTGTTGTACAATATAGATTCCGGTTGGTGTTAAATTTAACACCAGCGTTTTTGCAGTGTACTAGGTACCATGATTGTTCATTGACTGGATGAATAAATGAATTAATAAATGACTGAATGAATGAATGATTCATTGACTGAATGAATGAATGAGTAAATTAATAAATGAGTGAATGAATGAATGAATGAATAAATGAAAGGACGGATGGACGAATGCTCGCATGAGGATATATATGAATAAATGAACGAATGAACGAATAAATGAATGAATGAATGAATAAACAAATAAATAAATAATTAATGAATGAATGAGTGGATAAATGAACGAGTGTATGAATGAATCAACAAATGAAGGAATGAATGAATAAATGGATAAATGAATAACTGAATGAATGAATAAATGAATTAATGAGTGAATAAAAACAGCAGAAATAGCACACATTCTAAAATATAAAATGGATATAACATAAAAGGCCCGGATTCCGGCCGATAGCGAGGTTTGACTTAACCCTGGACTAAACCATTTTTATTTAGACCCGAGCTATTGAAAAGTTAAACCAAGAGTCTATAAAGAACAATGACTTAGACCTGGGTTAAGTTAAACCTCGCTAAATCGGAATACGGGCCATAGAGTTTAAAGACTGATAAAGGGACCCTGCAAAATAACAACCAAGTTTAAAGCGAGTCGTGAGATCCCAAATGATGAGAACTAAGATCCCAATTTTTGTTTGTCAAATATTAAACCTTTTTCTTGAGGTAGGATGACGGCCTCATCATCAAACAGTGATAGGAGGAAGGAAAGCCTCTTGATGTATTTTGCATTTCTATAGCAACGATAAGAACGTCCACCGTCAGATCGCTCCGAAACGCTAATTGCATTAAACTTGAAAAGTAAATGCTTGTATCTATTTATTCTTTGATTACATATATTTCAGAGACACTATTTACAGAACCACTTGTCTTAGTCAAGATCGGTGATTTAGACCGCATTGTTTGCTTAGAATGATTAACAGCCCCTTCCCCGGAAGATGCTAAAATGGTGGTCATTATAATAATACTACTTACACGCCATCGAGCCTAAAAATTTCGACACCTGAAATGTGTGTATAGTAGATCATGTAAGTGAGTAAGAATCGGAGGCCGATTGCACGAAATGGTCTTGTGACACCCTCTTAATATAGTCGGTAAATATGAGGGCGGCATAATAAGTTGAGGCGTCTTATCCAGAAGATGATAGCTAAGAGCATTTCGTGCAATTGGCCCCTCCTTGTCAGCTGGGACTAAAAAGGCTGGAGGGTCGACCCTTAAAAGTTACGACTCCTATATATTTTTGTTATATGGATAGCCTTTGTGCAAAGCTAAAGTGACCCCTGTATTAGTTTTTACTGAAACGACTCTCTGGCTATATGGTTATAGTTTTTATGTCTTTCGTTATAGCGATCCTCATTTTGCTCAACGAATATTGACCCGTCAGGTTTAGGGATTTCCATGTTATGAATAGCGGTCCTTATGAACAGCAAGGTGACCCTCCTAAAATGGCCCGAAGAGGGGGGGGGGGGGTGTTCAAACGTTTAACCCCATAGCAATTTGTTAGGCGAAGTTGGAGAGGGCAACGCATGCATTATAGAAATGAGTCCATATGAGTCCATCTATATCAAAACATTCAAATCTCGATTGGAAAAAGTGTGGAAGAGATCTCTGAATATGCATGATCCCAATAAAAATTTCCTGTGCCTTACAGTAAATTATTACCATCTATCTGACGCAGAGGGGTAAATAAGTATAAATTTATGCGTACATCCAAGGTAAAAAAAAAGAAGCATAAAAGTTGGCAGCCTCAGTAAGTCGGCGGAGAGGGTACCCCAAAACAGGGGATATTCATAATAACTTTCGAAAAGTGACACCTATTACAAAAAATAACATACATCACGATCCCTACCGGTCATTGTTCATTTTCATAGGTTTGCTATCAATAAACGAAGAAATGGGGCCGGGGTCGTTATTATATGGGTAATTTTTCATAATCGAGGGTCACTGCATGTAAGCCACTATTAGGTACTCAAATGATATCGAATGTCCTATATATAGCAGGTGATCTTTTGTTGTGATTCCATGAATTACTTCTTCTTCTTCTTCCGTAGTGGTGGTCTGTATTCCGTGCTTGAATATTCTTGCAGAGGATGATTATTATTCCGTGGGCTAACTGAGCCTGCCGCGTTTATATATCCCCTCTGAATGAATGAATGAATGAATGAATTTATTTAAAACCAGACACATGGCGTTTACCTAGCATATACAAAATAATATAGACATAACATGAATGGTTTAAGGCCCCTGAGGAAGCTAGGCTTGTGAGAGGGGCCATACACAGGATACACTTTACACAGAAATGCGATTACAGTCTAATATAGTTGAATATAAATGATTATATACAGTTTAGCACACAGAAGCACATACACAAACACAACAGCATCCACATACACACCACATGTTGGCTAGAAATAATTTGGTCAATTTAGTATCAATAAACTTCCTTTACAATCTTTCTAAAAGCATGGCTTTACAAAGAATTTTAAACCTTGATATAGTTGCACAGTTTCTGATTTCTGGCGGTAGCTTATTCCATTCTTTAATACAGAAGGTTCGGAAAGAGTTCAGAGAAACTCGAGTTCTAACAAGAGGCTGGTGTAAGAGATCTCTTTGACGAGTGTTATACTTATGTGTCTGTGCATTTGCAGCAAATAGATCTTTAAGCAGACATATTTGAGGGCATAATTTGAGTTTAAACATAAAAATAAGACTATTCAATGATATAAGTTCATCAAATGGCAATAAATTCAGTCTCAGAAATATAGGTTTACTTGGATGCCTGAAATTCGAATTCGTAACAATCCTTATAGCTCTCTTTTGTAGTATTCTTAATTTATCAGTATAAGTTCTAAAAGTGTTACCCCAAGCAACGATACAGTACGTCATATATGGGAGCACAAGGCTATTGTACAAGGTAATTAGGACCTTTTCTGGTAAAATATAGCGTAGTCTACTTAATACACCGATATTACGAGAAACCTTAGAGCTAGTACATTCAACATGAGTTATCCAAGTCAGATGATCATCAAGAATGACACCTAGGAATTTAACCTGATCACTACGACTAATAATAGTTTCACCAATAGTAAGGAGGTCAACACCTTGTGGAATCGATTTGCCCCTGGATCGAAAGACGACACATTTAGTTTTCTGTACATTAAGTAGTAATTTATTGCTGCAGAACCATGCATATAATGATTTTATTTCCTTATTTGCTGTGTCCATTAATGTTTTCATATTGCTGTTTGATAATAGTAAACTAGTATCATCTGCGAATAGTGAATATGAGAATACTTGTGAGGAATTAATAATATCGTTTATAAAAATCAAGAATAATAGAGGCCCTAGAACTGACCCCTGAGGGACACCGTAAAGAATGACAAATACATCTGATTTAAAATCATCAACATCAACATATTGGGTTCGATTATCTAGATAATTTCTAAACCAGGATAGGGGAGTTCCTCGAACACCATAGTGTTCAAGTTTAGCTAAAAGGATAGCTAGAAAATTGATGCATTTTAAGTGCCGAACCCTTCCTTCAATGAAAAAGAATACCTATGGGATGATGGAAACCATGGTTCTCTTTTCTTCGGAATGTGCAGAAAACCCAACAAATCACCGAATACACACGCTTTCCCCAATGCATTTATAAAAGATCTTAACAAATTAAAAAGTACCTGCATACTAATTTGTAGATCTACATGAATTTTCTTAGCCCCTCCCCCCCCCCCCCCCCCCCCCCCCATGTCGCATCCGTTCCCGCCCCGCTCCTCCCCGCGCCCAGCAGGACATGACACTATGACATGACATGACAGACAATAGAGTGAATTTTATTTTCATCTGTGACATCATCAATTAGCGACATCATCATGGCGGCGTCCGCAGGATCACCAGCGATCCCAGAAAGTCTGAAAAACACTCGTCCTTACATGCTAGTCGCAAAAGATTTCGATGCCAGAGATCCTTGCATTGCATACTATTGTAAGTATTCTTTTGATGAAAATTATTGTTATAGAAGGGATAGAATATCATGGTGAAATTACGTTCCCTACTGGACCACAGTCCCTGATATGGAAATTCGTGTTGGGCCCAGTGACTTTTTTTTGAGATGATGCGACATGAAACGCGACATTGGCGACATCTCAAGTTTGATTATTAGTTTGATACCATCGAACTTTCTGCCCAAATCAATAAACATTAACATTTTCAATCTGGAATTCTATATTTTACATGTTGCTACCTGGTCGAGAAGCAAAATGTTAAAGATAAAATTCCAGATTGATAAAGTTAATATTAATGTTTAAGTAACTTATAACTTATTTTATGACATGTCTTATTCATTATTGTGGACCATGATCCTGATGATATGAATATGATGACATCAAACTTGTAATGTAAGAGTTGCCAGCTGATCATAAGGCAGACCCGGAGAATAGCGACCAGATTGCGTGCGTGCGTTATGTAAAAATTGTAAACATCGGCGGCAGAAGTCCAAAATACACACACAGGTAACCATCCATAAAACAAGTCCAAAAGCGACTTTTATTACCTTTTATCAACACAATAATGGTTTTAAATGTTATTTTCTTTCCCCTCCTTCCATATCACAAAATTTTTTGAAAATTTAATCGGCTTTGGTGTTAAAGAGTGTAAACTTGAGCAAACTTTACAAATGTTTGTTGGTTGAATCTGGTGCAAAAATCATCGCCGACGCACTACGGCACGCTTCCATAGGATTGTACATGAATTGAATCATCGCTATTCTCCGGGTTTGCCGATCATAAATATACTTGTTCATGAATACAGTAATAATTCTAAATTCTAAACTATTACAGTCAAGCCTGTCTAGTATAGAGACACCCAAGAGAGACAGATAATGGGGTCTTTATGAGCAGGTGGTCTCTCTAGACAGGTTCATTTACATATAAATTGCTTTCCAGGGCGGTGTTTCACCAACATGACCAAGTTACGAATGACTTTAGGAACGACTTAAAGCACAACTGGTACCAGTTCTTGTACTGAACGATCAAGAATCCTATATGTATTACACTCGTTAACGTACTCCCGTCTTTCTTAAAGTCATGTGTAACTTAAAGAACGATTTAGTGAGACACAGCTATAGAGTGAAGAATGGTAGTCTTTATGGACAGTTGGTTGCTTAAGTATATCTGACTGTATATGTTTTTTCTTAGGTCGGCGCTATGCCGTGGAGATCTCACACAAGATGAAGAACAGACCTGCAGATGCAACCAAGTTTCTCATTGCATTGCTGGATCAGCTAGAAGGGGTAGGGTATAGTAAATATTTTTTTTCAACAGAGTTTCCAGAATAAAATGTCCCCGGCAAGCTCGCCGTATTTAGGATATTTTCAACAATATTTCTAAGGAGCATTTCTTAAATAGATGAATGAATGACATCAAAATTGGCCCAGCCAGTCAAAAAAATGTTACTTTTTTTGTGGAGCAATGTTACATGTAGATCAAAGTTATGGCATGTTTTTAATTGTCCAAACAGAAATCACTTCAATCCGGATATCCCTTTTTTCATTCCTTGCAATTTAGCGTTCTTGTTCCATCATTGTTTAAATCTCCATTTCAATCTTTCAATCTTTATCATTTAGGAGACTGAAAAAAAAAAGCAATCTGAATTGTTTAAAGGAGGATGAAGTGGATACAGAGTCAATGTGATTTCAGTTCAGGCAATACAAATTGCTTGATAACAAATGCATTCCTGGGGCTTGTCTTATTAGGTCAAGTTATTGGATGCAGGTAACCATGTATGTCCTAACTACTTATTCAGTAAATGCAGACTCTCTCCCAAATGTAGGCCAAGAAGGATTTAGAGGCAAGAAATCCTGATGTGATGAACAATTATGTTGTACCCTCAGCCCATGTAGAGGAGTATGCCATCAAACTCTTCACAAAAGCAGAAGAGAAGTATTAGGATAACCAGTATTGTTATTGCGCAATAATCCTGCCATCCCAAAGATATGCTTCTTGTGCCATGAGATGAAGGTTACCATTATATGCTAATTCTCTTTATAACTCTCTCCCAACTGTATGCAAAGAAGGATTTTGTGGCAAGAAATCCTTGAGGCCATTTCATGAAAATTAGTCAGTGTGACAAGAGACCATTTTCAGATGGTTACTAAATATATATAGCAACAATCAGTGGCAGTGGTTTTGAGCCAATCAAGAATCAAGAATTTCACTGGATTTATCCTCGCTGACTATAATTTTAATGCTGACAAAGTTTCATGAAATGGCCTCTCGATGTGATGAGTAATGATCTTGTAGCCTCTGCCCATGTAGAGGAGTATGCCATCAAACGTTTATTATTTCAAGTTGATATGAGATGGAGGAAAACATAGTTCTAATAGGTTACCTCTCTCTCCCGACTTTTGGCAAGATTTTAGGATGACATTGTTGCTTGATATTCCTGCCACCCCAAAGATATGCTCCTGGTGCCATGAAATGCAGGATTATCTCTTTAACACTCTCTCCTAAATGTAGGCAAAGAAGGAATTAGTGGCAATCCTGATACAATGAGCAATGATCTAGTAGCCTCAGTCAAGGTAGAGGATATATTCAACCATCTCTCCAACTAGGCAGATATGAAACTGTAGATGCACGAAATGGTCTTATCCTCTTCTTACTAAGATGCCTTACCTTGTTCTACCGTCTAAATGTAGATGTATTACAATTTAACTGTCTACATTAGAGGGAAAGCCAAGACTTAGAAAAAGGAGGATAGCTTAGACCATTTCGTGCAATTGCTTCCAGGATATTGTGTTGTTCTAACTACTTACCTGATACCTCTCTCTCAACTGTAGTCAAAGAAGGATTTAGTGGCAAGAAACCCCGATGTAATGAGCAATGATATTGTAGCCTCAGCCCATGTAGAGGAGTACGCCATCAAACTCTTCACCAAAGCAGACACTGATGATAGGAACAGTGTTTTCAATAAGTGAGTATAGACACTACAGTATTGATCTAAATAAAGGTAACATTCCCACCATGTCCCACCAAGGCCTATGTAAAACTCATGCATTTTTGTGGGACATGGTGGGACTCTGTTCACCTTATATCTGTCAAAGTTTTTTGCTTTCCTGTTATCACTATAAAATTCAAGACAAAATGGGATAATTGAGGCATCACTGGACCATCTAGTTGTTTTATAACTGTTATCAATCTACCACATATGTTGATCTCAAATGTTATAGGTAACAGAGGGTTCTGACTTTCAGTTTAGGTTCCTACAGTCCTTCTATGACTAATTTGCAGTTATTTCCAATCTTGTTTGACTCAATTAATTGAGCAAGTTTAAGGTTTCAGCGCTTTATAAAAGTTGTTCTTATTAGGTAGTAAGAGCTACATTTTTTGATTGAATATATTGCCAACTGAATGAAAGTAATTCATGAACCTTTAAAGTTTTGTTAACCTTTATTTTGAATCCATCTTTTCTGTTAACATTGTAGGGGTGTTGTGAAGTGCTTCCATACAGCAGGAATACTTTTTGATGTACTGCAGTCATTTGGAGATGTAACAGATGAGGTAAATTATATTGACATGATAACAGTGATTTGAGCTGTTTAATACTTTATAAGCTGAAATTATATTCACATGATAACATTTGATTTGAGCTGTTCAATAGTGTACATGTATAAGCCGAAACTTTCGTGGTGGTTTTATTTTCGCAAATTACGTTGTCTTGGCCTCGTAAAAATTTCCATACTGTATGATGCACATTCATATGTGTACAAACTCTTTTAAAAACGTAAAAATAACAAGACACCAATGTGTTGAGCGAAAATAAAATATTGGCTTATGCAGTAGTTTTCTAATTGTCTGGTGTGAAACAAAATTGTCTGATGTCAAGATATAGGACAAATAAGGATGCTCATGTAAAAAGTGCAAGAATTAAACCCACAACATTTTCTTGCTATGAAGTTAAAGATTTGCAGTCAGTCTAAAATGGGCTGCAATAAGGAGACAGTGTATTTTGATATTCAGCGTTTCATTTTTAGTGGGCTCCTAACAGCAGTTTGTAGGGAGCGGTTACAATGATGCATTTTTCTGGCAAATTGTAGAATATCATATTGAGGACATTCTCAAATGCTTTAATTGAACTGAGTGTTGGTTATAATGTCATATTAAAGCCCAAGTACAGTTTTGGTAAAAGCGAATATTTTCATCACCAGATTTTATCTTCAAATCTATATGAAATGAATTATAGTATCATAAACATATTACACAAAATATTGTGCGAAAAATGAACGAGTTTTGGAAAAGCTATAACCTAAAATGTGCAA
>BQKZ01002040.1:10604-66117 GCA_036244855.1 Temnopleurus reevesii
GGAGATGAGGAGATGAGGAGATGAGGAGATGAGGAGATGAGGAGATGGCGAGATGACGAGATGACGAGATGACGAGATGAGGAGATGAGGAGATGACGAGATGACGAGATGACAATATGACGAGGATGATGATGATGATGATGATGATGATGATGATGATGATGATGATGGTGATGGTGATGATGGTAATGATGATGGCGGTCATGATGGTGGTGATGATGAGAAGGGGAGGATGAGGAGGGTTGGTTTTGGGAGGGAATGTCGATATAGTGAGCGGGAGGTGGGTAGGACAATGTGGAGGAGGAGGAGGAGAAGGAGGAGAAGGAGTAGGAGGAGGAGGAGGAGGAGGAAGAAGAGTATCAGAGGACGAGGAGAGGGAGGAGCTTTACACTTATATTGACAATTCCAGATGAGTGAGGTGCGGAGGAGGGTGATGATGATGACGACGACGATGATGATAATGATGATGATGAAAATGATGAGAGGGAAAGGGCAAAGAGGAAGAGGAGGGGAGAGGAGGAGGAAGAGGAGGGGAGAGGAGGAGGAGGAGGAGGAGTTTGCATGCACTTAAAAGGGAAAATGGCATATAATTCCTTTAAACTTCAGCAAATCTGTTATTCGCAAAATGATAACACATGAGAGTGATGTTTGGAGAGAAAGTTTAAATCATCATATCTATTGTAATGTACTTCTTGGACAAAAAAAACCCATTTCTGACTTGTTTTCTTCAACGCAGATCTCTTTTTGTAGACGACAATGGCAACTTAAAGAGAGAAGGTGACATCATCCAGAATCCCATCCTTGCGAACACTATGTCACGGCTCGCTGTAGAGGGGGTAGATATCTTCTATTCGGGAGACATTGCTCAAACCTTGATCGAAGAAACACAAAGCATTGGTATGGGTTTTTTTATGTCATAGAAAATGTATTCAATTTAGAATTATTAACAAATGAATTGAATGAATTGAATAGATTATAATTATCTATTAATTTCAATCTTCGAGTAAAAGAGCAATATGAGGGCAACTTAAAAAACAAGGGGGCGGGGGGGGGGGGGGGGGGGGGGGGGTCAGACCATGTTAACATTGCTTTGGGTTGAACTTCGTCAGTTCACTCCAAGCAAGGAGTTCGGATTTACATACACATAGTGTTGCGGTCCAAGAAATTCAGGTAGGCAGAAGCGGGAGCAATATTAGGCTTTAAAAAGTTTGTTCCTGACGGGGGTACGAACTTATCCAATCTCTTTTCCTGGGGTTACTGTTTTTTTTTGTTTTCTTTTTACTTGTCAGCTGATTGCTGGGCGGGAAATTTTTCTTAGGGGTGCCAAATTTCTTGAAACCCCATTGTGGTCGTCGAGAACAGGGGAGGGAAGGGGATGTTCGTAAAATAGCAACAATTGAACGTACATCATATAATTTTACCAAAATTTGCAAATTTCGGACAAGAATTATGTAGCTATCACAAAATGCTGTCTCCATAATCATCTCTTCACAAACGGACTATTTCTTATTTATTTTCTGTAGGCGGTATTATGAGCCTTCTTGATCTATCATCTTACGAAGCCATAGTCAAAGACCCTTTGCAAGTGAACGTGTTTGGGGGTCTCACCGCCCTGACTGCCCCACCCCCATCCAGTGGTGTCGTTGCTGAGATGATTATGAATATTATGGATGGTAGGTTCCTGTTATATTATTGGATAATGATGATGATGATGATGATGATGATGATGATGATGATGATGATGATGATGATGATGATGATGATGATGGCGATGATGATGACGATGACGATGAGGATGATGATGATGATGACAGCCCTTGCAGGTGGAAGTGTTTGGGGGTCTAACCGCCGTGACTGCCCCACCACCATCCAGTGGTGTCGTAGCTGAGATGATTATGAACATTATGGATGGTAGGTTCCTGTTATGATATTGGATGAGGAGGAAATGGAGGAAGGAAAGGAAGAGGAGCAGGAGGAAGATAATGATGATGATGAGGAGGAGGAGGGGGAGAAGGAGGAGGAGAAGGAGACTCCTTGCAGGTAGACGTGTTTGGGGGTCTCACCACCCTGACTACCCCCATCAAGTATGGTAGGCTCATGATTTGTTCATGGTGATATTGTAAGTGGAGAATGATTATGATGGTGATGATGATGATGATGATAATGACTACGATGATGATGATGATGATGATGATGATGATGATGATGACGACGACAACGAAGAAGAAGAAGAAGAAGAAGAAAAAGAATTGAAAGGAGAAGAAGAAGAAAGAGAAGGAGAAGGATGAGAAAAATATGGATAATGACAGTAAGAATGCCCCCCCCCCCCAAAAAAAAAAAAAAAAAAAAAAAANNAAAAATGCCCCCCCCCCCCAAAAAAAAAAAATAACGAAGAAGAGTATTAGGGGGCAATTTTGTTGCTATACTCAAGTTGAGGTTCACGTATTTACTTTCCACAAATCACAGTCCATAATACAATACAATGCAGAGTTGGGAAGAGACAATACAAAGAAGAGTAACATAAATCAAGCAATACAAAGCACATTATTACAAATATAGTAAGAAATATAGCAGAATATTATAGACATCACATTCTTTCTCCTTTAACACCCCCTCAAAATTACACATTTTCATAAAACTTAGGGGTAAGTGTAGGGAATTTAAAAAAGCACAGCTTGTTAAATTGTCGAACGATGATGAAGATGAAGATAATGAAGAAGAGGAGGAAGAGAAGGAGAGGAAGTAGAAAAAAACATATGAGCAGAAGAATAACATGAGAAAAAGTATAAAAGTATAAAACATCACCGTTCTTTCTTTATATAGAGTACAGCTACACGATGGAGGATATTGCGACAATGGAAGGAGAAACGTTGATGTACCATCGTTTCATTGAAGCAACAAAGTTTGCTTTTGCAAAGCGAGCCCAGCTCGGAGATACAGAATATGAGCCCGTCCAAGATGTAAGATTGTCTTTTCTAATTCAATTTGAATATTGTTCATACAGTTTGATATCATTCTTCATTCAATTACATATTTCAAGTTTGCAATAACAAAGAGAAGGCATTTTGATCAGACATACAGAATACAAGCCCGTCAAAGATTTAAGACTATAGTACTTAGTCATTTAATTTCTACATTGTTCAGTAAATCTTAGATATCATTCATACAATTTCATATCAGTTTCAAGTTTCTATTTGAAAATGAAACACGTCTTGATGATTTAGAATAAGAGCCTGACGCATAGGTATATAGGCTTACTTTGATATTATGTCCAATTTGCACTAAATTTTAGTACTTTTCCAATCAACTGCATGCATACATATTTAATGGTTGTTGTGATGAGTAGATAATAATTGAAATCAATCTTGCCTTATTTAAACACTGATTAACAGAGCCTTTCCGAGATGATGTGGAAAAAAAATCATAGGTATACTTCATGCACTGTTGTCAATATTTCAAGGCGGTAACACAATTCGAGCACTATATTTTCACATTTTCGCTCTCTATACAAATTGATATTTTCTCCCCCAACCATCATTGCCTTACAGCTTATTGCGAATATGACATCAGAAGATCTCGCGACTCTGATTCGACAAACCATAAATGACGTAAGGGTGACGTATGATAACGTTACACAATATGACACGCCCTATGTGAACACCTTTGATAAGGGGACTTCCCATCTCTCTGTGATCGCACCGAATGGGGACGCTGTGGCAATGACAAGTACCGTCAATAATGGGTAAAATGGTAGTGATGACGATTGACGATGATGATGATGAGGATGATGATGATGATGATGATGATGATGATGATGATGATGATGATGGTGTATTGGTGGTGGTGGTGATGGTGGTGGTGGTGGTGATGGTAATGATGATGGTGGAGATAATGATAACAATGGTGAGGTAATAATGATGATGATAATGATGGTGGAGATGGTGGTAATGATAATGATGATGGTGGTGGTGGTGGTGGTGGTAATGATGATGATGATGATGATGATGATGATGATGATGATGATAATGATGATGGTGATGATGATGATGATGATGATGATGATTATGGTAAGGATGGTGAAGATTATGGTGATGAAGATTTTAATGAAAGTGGTGGTGGTGGTGGTGGTGATGATGGGAATGAAGATAAAGAAGTGGGAGGGTTATGTTAATAATGAAGGCGTTAATGATGAAGTCGATGATGATAATGATTTTCATGAGGAGTAGGAGGATTTTGAAGATGATGATAATGACGGAGGTGACGTGATTGACGATATTGATATAATGTTGACTGTGATGAAGATGGTTGTGATAACAATTACACCGAAGATCACAAAGGTAATGTTTATAGTAATGTAATATAATTGGAAGTGGCGGCAGGGATGATGGTGATAAAGTAAATAAATAATTCCACCTTTAATCGGCAGGTTTGGCTCCAAGTTCATGTCACCTACGACTGGAGTGATCCTCAACAACCAAATGGATAGCTTCTCGACCCCCGGACTCCGCAATTCTGACGGCATTGCTCCGTCTTCGCCGAACTTCATCAAGCCGGGTAAACGCCCGATGTCCTCAATGAGTCCGACCATCCTATTGGCTGAGAGTGGTGACGTCAGACTTGTTCTGGGCGCGTCGGGGAGTTCACGAATGATCACATCTATTTCATTGGTATGTGACTTTTGAGACTAGTTTCAGTATCAAATAGCTGAACTTGTTATGGACCTGTTTGTAAATTGGTTTGTGATGTTTATTGTCGTTTCTGGCAAACTATCCCCTACCTGACACGCTTTTGTTATTGATGAGAATATCTCAGTATGTGCTGAGGAGGAGGGGTGGGGTTTTAGGCTAATTGCTTGACAAGTAAATCCACAGATTTTCGATCCATTTCGAGGGGGCAGGACAAAATTTCACCGTCCCGGGGTTTAAATGTCTTTTTATAATGCCCAAATTCACTCGATCTGGGGAAGTAAAGGGGCTGCAGCCCTCTTACACGTTGCCAATAAGAGTTGCACCCTTTGACACTTTGGATCCATATAACGAGGTACAATGACATTACGCTCTGAGTCAAAGTTGACGTCTAATTTTCTCGCTGAGTTTGACTGAATTTCAGTCATTCCTGACTCAAAATTAGTAAAATAATGACCAGCTTAGCCGATGTTACATCGACTGTGCTCCAAGAGGTACAAATTTGTACCCAACATTTTCTGCGTGTATTCACTCTGTTTTGTGGTACTTGTCTGCTTTTCTCTATTTATTTCAGGTGAGCCTCCGCACTCAACGGTTTAACGAGGATCTGCGTGACGTCATCAACCAACGAAGAATTCATCATCAGCTCTCACCAAATTACATTCAATATGAGGAAGGCTTCAATGAGGTATTGCATAAACTAAAGATATAGCAAAAAAAAACAATTCCCTTCTTTAGAGTAGCACAACTTTCAAATTTTGAGTTTCCAGCGGTGTGATTTGGCAGGAATATGATTTATCTCACATATCTGGCTCGCTTTCATTTTAACGTAAAAATGATCTAAACTAGTTATACCGTATTACTGATCATACTTCAAAAAGAAAATCAATTCTTCCATAAGTCAAGAGTTCGCATTTTAGGATATGAATGGAGATCCTTTATACATTGAGCAGAAAATGTGCAACTTCTTGTTTATATGCATGTTTAAAGTGGCCTTTTAGTTATATAATAAACAACTGGTAATATGTGATCAGAATTAAATTGATAAATTCATTTGTGGTAAAATCATATTTATATATCTTCTTTTTACAGAAAACTCACTTTCCAACGTTTTTACTATAATCAGGCTTGACCAACATTTATGGCGTTAAACCTTAAATATGATTCCATGCTTAAACACCGTATTTTCTCTTTACATTATTATGCTCATCCGTGGGCAAAAACTCTCATGATTGTGTGAATGGGAGGCTGGTAAAAAGCATTAATAATGATAATAATAATGATAAAGGAATATTAGCATTCCGTGGTAACCAAGAATCATAATAATTAACGCACGGTGCTGACAAAATCACCCTTCGTGACTTTTGAAAATTTACAGTTTTATGTTCGTTCACTCCCACATAAGATGAAAGGATCTTGCTGATTTTAACACACACATCTATATAGTTACTGCAATTACTAATTAGAACTAAAAATCCAAAAAAAAAAAGCATTAAAACAAACATAATGAGTAATATGGTAGAAAAAAAGGGAAAACAACAACAACGACAAACGAGTTGACATTGAAAATACAAAATAACTTTTTTGAGGGATTACTGTAATCAAATTGTGGTAAATGTTTGAATGGTCGTTAATTCATTTGTCATCTAACAAAATTTACTTTCACCATATCATTGCCATTTATTTTCCAGGAAATATTGTCGAGTTTGGAGAGCAAGGATCATGATACCTATCTCCAGACAAGGTACGCAGTGGTTCAAGCAATTCTCAGAGACATAGATGGACTTCTTTATGCCTTCTCTGATCCGCGAAAAGGCGGCATTGCTGCAGGCTTTTGAATACAGCAAAATGATCCAGAGTTCTAACAGAGACACATCAATTTTTTGGGAAAAATATAACGGGATCATCGCGGAAATTTTGATTGTGTGCTATACCGCTTTTGGTATATATTCTTCATCGACCTCTTTGATTTTACAACAATACTTAAACACTGTCTCGTTTCTAAAAGAATCCGCTATCTTTAAGTTGTTCTGAATTTTGCACTTAGCAAAATCCTATTCACACTACTATTTAAAGAGAATTTGTTACTAAATATGCAGCCCCACAATTTTCTCAGTTAATATAATGCAAGTCTACTAGGGTGATGAGTTAATTGTAATATACCCCTCCCCCCTGCACTATAGAATTTTCAAAAAGGTTGCGCTGTGCCTGTTCTTTAATTTCTTAACCGAACGGTTCAGATTTCAAGCAAAAAGGACAAATATGACCACGGCCCTATTGCATAAAAAGTTTCGTTTAAAAATGTTTAAACGCAAGTCAGAAAATTTAACGCAACTCCATTTTCAACCAATCAGGAACGCGTATTTATAACTTTGTATGCAATAAGGTGCAGAGGTTTGATTGAATGTATAACCATCAGTTGTGGGGGCAAAATGTTGCCCAGTGTTCGGTAAACCTTTGCATGTTCATTGTAAGAATGTACATATGGGTATATTTCAATTGTACGTAAATTACATAATGATTATGTACCAAACAAATGGAATATATGCTAGCACCCCATTTCCAAGCACTTTATAAGGGGGTGGGATGACGTAGCCCTGAATGATTTTTAATGATCAGCATAATAGACCTGCAATGGCTTCCCTCTTTTTTTAGTTGAAAAAAAAAGCCCAAATGAATTCATGATAGTATTTTTGGTCAGGTATATTGAGCTCAATATGTTATTTACCAGTATTCAATTTTCATTTTAGCTGAATAGAATACATGTATATCTACTTGTGACAGCAAACTTGATTGTGACAATATTTGATTTTATAAATGGTCTTTTATTTTCTTACTTTTATGCGGCTGCATCCATGCATATGTCAATGGTAATTTTAAAGGGAAACCCGAAACCTATCCCTGGAAATTTTGTGATCTAATTAAATGAAGAAAAATAAAATGAACAAACTGAAAATGTTAGCAAAGTCGGATTATACAGATGAAATTCCAAAGCTTCAATGATATCATGATGACTGCATGCCGCTGATGGTGAGTTGAAAATTTTGGCAGAATCTGTGACGTATAGCGCACAGCTCCCTTGTACATAAAATTTTTAAAATGAATTAAATATCAAATTTGAAATAAACACGCTATAATCTATTTCCGAAAAATCAAGTCAAACGCCAATTAGATACACCTTTGTAATGCTATATTCAAATCAGAACCGGCTTGTTATCGTTGTGTTCGCAAAGTTCAATACACGGCGTACGGTTCTATTGTCCGTGACCGACTTTACTTTGCGGAATAGTTTATATCGTGTTAATATGGATTTCTCATCATTTTACACTCAGGTGAAAACAAACCCATTTTGTTGAAAGTTGAAAAAAAGACAAATATGTTGGATTTGGTATCCCGAATGAATGGAAAGTTGTCCGATATGACGTCACAGATTCTGTCAAAGTTGCCAACCTCACGGATCCCAATCAGCGGCAAGGATCATGATATCATTAAGAATTTGAAAATTCATAACTCTCCAAAGGACAATCCGACTTTGGTAACATTTTCACAGTTTATCTAATTGAACTTCCACTGCTGACAAAAAAAATGATACCAAGATGGGTTCCTAGTGTATTTCTCCTGACATTACTGTATGGAAGAATATGGCAAAGAACTTGTCCTACATTGTTTAGAATGATTTTTTTTCCGGCTTCCAACGGTATTTTTCTTTCAGAAGTGACATGCATCCTTTCCGAATTTACAAGCACAAATTGGCCTTGATTATGGGTATGGGATCAAATGGTGTTTTTGAAAATTGCAATTTCTTCTTTATGAAACGGGTTTACAATGACTTGTCGGTGGGTTACGTTGAGAAATGCAATTTATTTTGATGACTTTTTGGAAAGGGTTGTTCAAAGGGTTTTGAATAGGGTCACGGAAAACACTTCTAAATTTGAATAAATTGATAATCACGAAGCATAATAATATGGTCAGCGTTTTTAGGAACCGGCCTCTAACTACGGGGGCGCTGCTTGAACATGTAGAAACCCCAACATAGCACCGAGTGCAATGCCAATGGCATACGGTACCACTTAGATTAATATTATTTCAATAGCGTTTATTCAAATTTAATTGCTACGACTGGTTCGTGCAACCACCTCTCGCTAGTAGTATTCATGGTAGTAGGCCGGTTCGTAAAATCGGTGAGAAAATGCTGGACAGAAAAGTTTTGTTGCTTGCGATATACACTTAACGACTGAAAAACGAGACAAGTTGCTTGGGGTTAATTATCTAGGTCAAGAGCGTTCCTGTAAACAAAAATGACGTCACAATTGTATGTTTTGTACGTCATCATTCGCGCATACGCGTTAATGATCGTGACGTAAGCATTCTTGCGCGCACTCGATGCATGACGTGACGTCATAAATCAACACAAAAGATCTTCGAGAAACATGAAAGCCGAGCCCGAGTCATGAAGTAAAAAAAAATGGGTATCAACCCCAGCTTTCCGGTTCCAGTTCCTAAGACAAATATCTCTTTTGAACCTACATTCGTTTACAATTCAAGTGGTGAGTAAAACTCATTGTTTTATTTCAAACAAATAGCTTAGATTACTAAAATAAAAAAAAAACATTATGTGACGTGTGGTTGCAAATGTGTGTGGCTGACCCATTGACGTTGGATGTGTGCAACTGGGTGTGTGTGTGTGTGTGTGTGTTGACTGCGGATTGTGCTCCCAACTGGATGGCTTTTTCTTCATGTTCTCCATCATCATTATCTTCTTCTTCTTCTTCTTCTTCTGCTGCTGCTTCTTCTTCTTCTTCTTGTCCTCCTATTCTCCTCCTCCTCCTCCTCCTCCTCCTTCTTCTTCTTCTTCTTCTTCTTCTTCTTCTTCTTCTTCTCCTGCTTCTTCTTCTTCTTCTTCTTCTTCTTCTTCTTCTTCTTCTTCTTCTTCTTTTCTTGTCCCTCTTTCCTCCTCCTCCTCCTCATTTTTCTTCTTCTTTTTCTTCCTTCTCTTCTTTGAAAACTTTCTTTTCTTCGTTCTATTTCCCCTCTTTCCAACACCATCCCCTCTTTAAAAAAAAAAAGAAGTAAGTTTATAAAAAAAAACTGAAAGAGAAGACTTGTCTTTTCTTATCTTGGTTGAGTTAGCAAATGCAGACTAGCCTAGCTTTACTTATCAACTATTTAACTGCTATGCCGACCTTTCAAGAAATATGGAGAAGAAGAAGAAGAAAAATAAGAAGAAAAAAAAACTAAAAAGAAAAAGAAGGTGAAAAAGAAGAAGAAGAAAAGGAAGAATAAGAAGAAAAAATGATATAAAAGATGATTGACATCAAGCCTTCAAGGAACAATTAAAGGAAATGCTGAGATTTTTTTAATCATTGCATTTTTGAGGTTCAGACGAAGTGCTAAATTGTTTGTTTTTTGTTTTAATTTATTGAGATTAATGGAGAAGGTCTTCTAATGATCTCGATTGTACATAAGTGGGGCCATTCAAGTTTTATGAACTTGTACCGTATGATGGGGTCACATTAATTCGTATACCTTTTCTAAAGCATGTTTGGATCGTGGTACTTAGCAAAATATATCTTGTAAAATACAAAATTATTTTCTAAAATAATGGCATGAAATGAAACTAGATATTCTAGGCTTCAAATATTTCCAAAAATAAAATTAATCCACAAAAGAATCACGGAGATATCGCGATATCAAAATTCGATTGACGAAACGATCGCATCGCTCCATGCTGGAAAATGGCGAGAATTGTCAACAAACTGTGTCATATTAATTCGTAGGCCCCGTTTTGAACAAGATTTACCATAAAATTGCCTCCATCTAAGATGCACAATTTACAGTAGCTTGACCACAAAATATCAAGGAATCGAATGGTATGTCTTCTTACTTACAAATTTGATGATTTCTTTCTGAAAATTGGAAGGATTCACTTCAGTGTCGCGAGACCCATGTTTTTCTGCAAATGCAAGCAAATCTGCCGATCTTTTGGCAATATTTTCACTGTTTTTGGTCCTTTTGCTAACAAAATTTCCAATTTAGGCAAATAAACAACGCTCTTTACGATGGTGATGTTAGATTTGCAATATTTCATCGAATTTGTAGAAATTCATAAGATGAACGAATTAATATGATGCGCGAATTAATGTGACAGCACCATACTTGTTCTTTTCTCACAAGTCTGGAGATCTCCCAACCCTTATGAATTTGGAGGGAATAACACGATTTTCTATCTTTCAAAAACTCATATTTTTAGAGAATAGCATTATTTTTTTCATGGTAATTATAGTACACAATCCTATCAGAATTACCTTTCTCCCCTATCTTTCAGCAGTGCCAGATGCATGGAGTCCCTCTTTTCAGTTTTCGAGATTGTGAGGTCTTAATCGGCCACGTTGAGGTTCCAACATTATTCGATAAAATGTAATACTATTTTTATAGTGGCTAGGAAAACAAATGCAAGGTTACACAAGACCCTGCAGTATTTTTCAAAATATGCTTCAGTCGTTCTCAAAACTAAGTAAGATATGAAACTCGCCACAACTCGGACAGTCTTATCACTTTATATTCACAAGTTATTATCTATTTATTTCAGTGAAAATTTTTTAATTGTTTGGATACTGGATTATTTATGTTATCTGTAACTCCACCTTTCGTGATTATTTCAGGAAGAAAGAGGGACACAAAAATAGAATATGACAAAACAGGTTTCGAGTCTGCAACAGAGAAGAACTTCCATCCATTTGTGGAGCAGCGTAAGAAGGCAAGACAAGCAAGAAAGAAATTCGATGGTAAATTCATATTCTACCTCAACATTTTATTCGGGCGCTTTATATCGGGGGAGGGAGCTGAGGAGCAGGAGCCCCCATATTTGGATATAAGGAAAATGTGAAACAGACGACATGTGACATTTAGGGATCGCAATTTCACCAGCTGAATGACTTGCAAGCTCTTGATTTTTTTGTTAATGGAATCGGCTTGATTCAGTATTGGTAATTTGTTGTTATTTTAAAACAATATTAAAGAGCTTCTGGTATAAATAGTTTTAGGCATGTTTTAATGGAAAACAAACTACTTTCAGACATTGTATTTGAAAATTGAAAATGTATTTAAATGCATGTTCTTGTTTGCGTATGTGAATAAAGTAAGCTTTAGGCAATAACTATTTTCACGATTTCTAGCCTTCACAAAATGTACAATTACTTTTTAGACACATTTATAAACAGATGATAGTTAGCGAACTTCTCCTTTTGATAGAAAAAATATATTTTTCAGTTTCTTCGGTTCCGAAATGAATGACTTCACATCTACGGAAGATGTGAAGTTAGTATCAAGTTAAGGTCAACCTTAGTGGAAAAGTTTCGTATTATCTCTTTAAATTGTTATTTTAAAGACTAAATAAGTTTGAACTAGCGAGATTTAAAATATTAGATCATCGAAATGTTTTTTTTTTTTTTGTATGTGTTNGACAGCTTCCAAGAATTTTGTGAGGCTTTTAAGAAAAGAAACGTAATCTTGTTATTGATCCGCTGCGTTGTCGATATTACTGGTTGTTTGTTTTTTGTTTGTTTTTGTGAGTTGATGGTGTTTGACGTATCTGCGTCCTGTACACCAGTAGCTATATGTATTCGAAAAGACCATATCCTTGATTTAGCAAGATATTACTGGTTCAACTGTTATACGTTCTATATAGAAAAGAAGGAAACAACAAAAACAAACCATTTAAAGATTAGGGTTATGTGATGTCTGGCACTTTTATCACGTGATAAAAAGTTTCTAAGAAGGAACTTTTCCGCTCGTGCTTGTGAATAAAATATACGGGGGGGGGGATTTTTTTTAATAATAAGCATTCCTTTAAGAAAGATTGATATTATTGTCATCTTCGTTTCTGAAAATCGGCTGATTTGGACATAGTCTTCTGATAGATTTTTAATTTTTTTGTGGTCATAGAATAATTTCTTTACCTAATTAAAAAACTGCATGCGTACATTCATGTCAGATATATGGGTGTATGAAAAGGAGAACTTCAAAAACTTCATGCATGAAATTGCTATAAAAGCAGTTTTTTTATCGAAGGGGATGATTTCAATAAAAATCAAATGGGTGTAGCTGATCTCCTTTTAAAACATTTCCCGGTTACGTGTTTTCTGTAAATTTTCTTTAACTCATGGCAAAATCAAATGTTTTTTTTTTTTTTGTATGTGTTATGATCATCATTTCTTCTCATTACAGAATCAAATATACTTTGTTTTTGTTTTTGTGAGTTGATGGTGTTTGACGTATCTGCGTCCTGTACACCCTTAGCTATAGGTACTCAAAAATATCATATCCTTGATTTAGCAAAATCCATATGATACTGGTTCTGTCCTGTGTTTTACATTGTATAACAGTAGTACTATACTTTCCTTTATTCATTGATTTTGTCTTGACATGGTCAGCTTTTGCTGAAAGTTCTTTCAAAGAATTAGGTGTTTCATTGGCAATATAGATCCGTACTTTATGCATCACAATCGCGCAAGCCGATTCATTATCAATATCATTACAAAGGACCATTTAATTGGCGTCTGACTTAATTTTATGTAAATAGATTTTGTCGTATTCCATGATGTTTAACAATAATTTCAACCACTTTCTTGGTCTTTTAGATATGGATGGATTAAGAAAGAAATTTCCTCAGTATTCTGTTGGTACTCTTGAGGATTTCAAGTTCCAATTCATGTCTTTTGATATAAATCAAGATGGACTCATCGACTATCCAGAATTGTACGTATTGTTCACTTCATTATTAGTTTTTAACTTCGTTCTTACTTCAGGTGAATCATAACTTGGATCAATTAATCATTTATTATTTTTATCTTCCGGTGGGAACAAATTTCTAACATCAGAATTAACGCTTTAAATACAAAGTTTGTAGGATTTCTTAACATGTAAAAAATAACGACCATGTCCAATTTTGCTTTGCCTCTTTTTGTGATTTACAAAGCTATTTTTTTTTCAAATAGCGCAAAACAAACAAATGCTAAACCAATCATTCGAAAAACTTGAATGTTAAATTGACATTTAAAACGCTGGAGGAATGAAAACCTTCAAAATGGTAAACTACGCTCTCTAAAAATATTAATCCAACTTGTCAAGTTTTGGATCCAATATTTCTAAAGGGTAATGTGCACCACCGGTGATAAATTAAATAAATTTCAATCTCTTGCCATTTTTTTTTCTTCAAACAAAGAAACGTATTCTAATAATGATAATAACAACGTTTATATAGCATTTTATATGAAGTGTTTCTGAGTGTTGCATTATTACCCGACTATAGCACGGCTACCATGTCTGGTGCATCTTTGCATTCAAAGAATTTCTTTCTGTCGGTACCCATTTACATCACCTGGTTGAGTGCGGTACAATGTGGATACATTTCTTGTTGAAGTAAATTGACCCATGGTCGGAACTCAAACTGCGACCATATCTTGTTGAACGGCGAGAATCAGGTCCACTATAGACCACCTACGTCTGCATATTTTAGAATTCCATTTTTAGAATCCTCACACTTTTTTGGTGTGGCATATTATAATTACGAACCGAACCGATGTCAAATATCACACCCTAATTTAGCAGAGAAATGATAATAGACCATTGTCATTCTAATTGCCCCATTTTTTCACCATCACAGGCAGCATGCCCTCGACGAGTTGGGTG
Source organism: Temnopleurus reevesii (assembly GCA_036244855.1). NCBI lineage: Eukaryota > Metazoa > Echinodermata > Echinoidea > Temnopleuroida > Temnopleuridae > Temnopleurus > Temnopleurus reevesii. Next base: position 24,980 of record BQKZ01002040.1, read on the forward strand.
ACACATCCTCTGAAGAACAACGCCGCCAAGCCTTCGACCAAATCGACGTCGATCACTCGGATAGTATAGACTTTGAGGAGTTCATGGAGCTCCTAACGACCGTAGTCGCGAAAGGCTCATCGCTATCCCAAGCCATCAGTAAGATGTGCAAACGAGGCAGTGAGAAAACAAGTATTATACGGACAATGTCTGTGCAGAGACAGCTCGAGTTAGGATTGTTTTAAGCTTCTACGTGTGGACGTGTACAGTACTGGACGTGTACATAGATTGCATCATACTGTGTAGATTATTTTAGTCATTTCAGTTCTTTTTCATCAAAATCTTTTTTCAAAAGAAGAAAACCACTTATATTGTACAGACTGAAAAATGCTGGAGAAATACAAAATTTACTTTTTATACATTATTTGGTATCTCAACGACATTTGTTTCGAAAGACTCATCGCTCTCCCAAGCTATCAGTCAGATGTGCTAACGAGGAAGCGAGAAGACAAGTATTATAAGGACAATGTCTGTGCAAAGACAGCTCGAGTTAGGACTGTTTTGAGCTTCTACGTTTCAGGATTGTATATTGCGTGGATGTGTATATAGACTGTATCATACTGTAAAGATCATTATAGTCATTTCCATTATTTTTCTTCAAAATTTTATTTGAAAAGAAAAAAAAAAGATACTATTTTTTACAGACTCAACACTCACCGGATAAATGATAGAGAACCACAATGAAATACTTTACTTTTTATATTTTGGATCTTGATGACATTTGTTTGGAAAGACTCATCGATTTTCCAAGCTATCAGTAAGATGTGCAAACGAGGAAGCGAGAAGACAAGTATTATACGGACAATGTCTGTTCAAAGACAGCTCGAGTTAGCACTGTTTTTAGCTGCTACGTCTCAGGATTGTAATATTTGCGTGGATGTGTAAATACATTGCATCATATAGGTCATTTTAGCCATTTTCGTTCTTTTTCTTCAAAACTCTAATTTAAAAGGGGAAAAAATACTCATATTGTACAAAATCAATAGTCACCAGAAACACGCTGGGGAAACACAATAAAATACTTTACTCTGTAAATTTGGCTTCTTGATGACATTTGTTTCGAAAGGATATTGTATCGTAAGCAATGAACTCAGGTTTAAACATTTCCAATGTTATCGATATATTTTAGAATGTATTGTATTTGTGCTATTTCAAACGTTTTTATAATAATGCTATGTAATTAATAATTTATCTTATTTCTGTTCATATTCAGTAAACAAGTGTATTATTACTGAACTGTTTAAAAGGTTCAAATTTGCACCTTTAAGTGTTTACTATTATCGAAATACAAGTTTGTTTGTGGATATTTCCAAAAAGATGATCATTGTCTTTTTCTTTGCAAGAGCTCGCAAATGTTTTATTAATACATTTTACAATTTATGATATTACATGTACATATATTGTTGTTGCCATTTTGTGTTTGTTTATAGTCAGTGGTAGGGAATAGTACTAAATTGTATTCAAAACACAAGTGTCTATTACTTTACAAAACTTTTTTTTAATGAATTTGGGATCTTTGTTCCTTCATTTTTTGCAATGAAAAATGCAATGTCAATATTATGCTCTTTCTTTGGAGTTAAGAAATAAAGCACTGTGAATTATAAAATAGATATACATCTGTCTGTAAAAATAAACGTTTTGCTATAACGGATATCACCAAACGGATTGCTAACGAACTTTCCTTTTTCAGTTTCCAATCGAAATCTTACCAAATTGAACAAGCAATTAAATCTTAAATTAAGTTGAAAATCACACCATGCATGCAATTAAGGTATATTCTACTCCTTACGAAAGGAATGTCCCGTTAATAAGAAAATGCCGACATCGTTGTTTATTAAAAAAGCTACAAAATAAGGTACCTACCAACTTAATTGACAGAATGCATGAATCAATTATATCTCCCAAATACGCCGACCCCATAATTACCCTGTATGCATTTTGTAAGTCCATAACATGTTGCTTTTTTTTTTTTTTTTTATATATAAAGCTTACTCATTACATTTGTAAAATTTGAATGGTTATGTTTGGATTTCATGAGACGTCATATTGTCCCTGCTCTCACAAAGTGACATTACAGTATTTAAAGGATTCTGTTGCACAAAGCCAACACTTTTGATACAATTTCATGAAAACGTTCTATTCTAGTTGAAAGTAATTCGCATTTTTAAAGGATACCCTTTGAATTGTTGCTACATCGGGATTAATTTCATGCAACACTACCCTTTAGCTATGTCACTTCATGAAAACACGGATGATATTCAGCAATTTTGAATGCAATGATAAAATAAGAATAGCTAGAGACTATGGCCCGTATTCCGATAGCGAGATTTAAGTTAACCCTGGTCTTAATCTGTGGTTTAAGTATGGAGAGCCAAATGAGGCTTGAATCTATAATAGTCGATGTTTAATTTACCAGCACATTTGGCACTCATATTATTTAAAACTGTCTCGGAATAAAAACTTCAATAGTTTTCTACATTATTGAAGTATGGAAAAAGAGAGCAGTTAACATACGAATTCTACATTGTAAATAAAGTTTTGGCTTTTTTGGCTACCCATACTTAAACCACAGATTTAGACCAGGGTTAACTTAAACCTCACTATCGGAATACGGGCCTATGTGTTTTCAAGCCCTGATCACATAGGGCCCCGGAAGCAAGGCAATTCAACATGACTCTTTGTACGCCCCGAGCAGCTATACTGTGAACTAAACAAAGAGTCGTATCGAATCGTGTTGATTCCGGGCTTCCAATGTGACTGGGGCCTCATATGCAAATGTAGACCTACATGAGGTCATTATCTTCCAGATAAAATAATTCGCTCGGAGTAAAGCTTATTTCTAAACCTTACAAGAATGCTATCTTTTTTACGATAAAATTAGAACAATTGAGCGTTAGTTAAAAAGATTATATACTTTGCTTGCATGCGTGAGTGTATTTTTGTAGGTGTGTTTATATGTATATGTGTTTATGTGTTCGTGTGTTTGTGTTTTCGTGCATGTGTACGTTTGTTGGTGTGTGCGGTGTATGTGTGTATGTGTTTTTGTATGTGTTTGTGTTTGCTGGCGTGCGTGTGTGTGTGTTTAATGGTGTTTGTGTATGTATATATGTATGTATGTATGTATGTATGTATGTATGTGTGTGTGTATCTACGTGTGTATGAGGGTGTGTGGGCACCTATATATGTGCTTATGTTTGGCAGGGAGGGGCAGACTGTAAAAAGTGTGGGCAATTAGGGAAAGTTATATGAGAGAAAAAATGGGATGGGGTGAAAAGGACATCGATTTACTAGTCGATGGAGCTATAAATTAAAAAGTGTATATATCCTTTTTATATGATTTTCAATTTTGACACCAAAGAAAGAGAATAGGCGGGTTTACTTATATATTCAAATGTATGTGCTTTTCTTGCCACTGAACGTAGTTACGTGGTATTCTATAAACCGTTTGATACCAATAAGACTGTACAATACTGAGAATCCAGTTTGAATACATTACTTGTTGCTATGTCGGGCAAGCCTCGGGAAAGCTTTAGGGTTGTCAAGAACAACCTTTGTGTTAAAGGTATATGCATACAATTTGCATCATTAGTAAACCCGCCTATTTGAGTGCACTTGCTTGGATGTTGATTTGTGTCAAGTGTCTTGTCAGCTCCTCTCTTTTCTCTTTTCAATGACTTTTGGCATAGCGCCATCTTGTGACGGGGTGGAATTTTGTCTGTTGCTTTGTGGGCACAGTGCAGTGGGGGTACGTGTTTCGTGCCGGGTTTGGACTATTATATTTCTCAGTGGTTTACCTCTATTATCTAGAAATCGTAAAGATGTAATTTGATTTTAAACCAGTATATACACTACGTATCTCTTATTGGATGCAAGACACACTTAATTTTCTTTTCTCCCTTTTCAATGACGCCGTTGAATGACTTTCTTTTTTTTGCCAATTTCAGTTTATTTTTCTTTCAGTGAGACCCAGCTGACATTCTTTCCTCATGGAAAGCGAGAAAAACTAATTATTGTAAAATAACTTTAAGTGTGAAACTGAGCCCATGGATGAACACAATGATTTAACAATGTGATTTTAGACTTTACAAAACATCATTTTAAATTCAGACACCGTGTAACATACCGTTCAAAGAAAAAAAAAACAGATAACAACAATAAAATCTAACTAGAGAAACAAAAAAAAAACAACGAAATTATTCAAAAATATTAGTAAGAATAGATAAATAAAAAATGCTTTATTATATGCACTGAAATGCATCTCAATTATGAAAATGATTTTTTTTTTTTTAAATATGAGGGACTTTCAGAAAATAATAAATGAGAAACATCCTTTACTTGTGATACTCCATGTGACAGGTATTATAGACATACCCGTCCCGAGTCATGACTATTCCACTGATTTAAAAGAAAAGAAGAAGAAAAAGGGAAGGAGAAAAAGGCTGTCACTATTAAGAATTCATCTTGCAATGTATATAAAAGTACAAATCAGAATGTTTTTTGTTTTTACTGGAAAGAATCAGTTTGACGCATAGGCCTACGCTAACCGTACATAAAATGATAAATTTGCTTTGTTTTAAATTCTGTTTTACAATGTCATGTTATCCACAAACACTGCTTCTGTGGGGCGGGGGTTCCCAACATTTTTTTAACTTCTGCATTTTTTCTTCCGATTATGGTTGGAGCAATAAATTCTGAATGATCTGAAGCTGGAATTGATTGATAACTCAATCTATTCAGCACTGTTTATTTCCCTTCATATTTAACTGGTATGAATTAAAAATATAACCGATGGATCACGAATAAACAAAGTACAGAGGTAGGTTAATTAACAAAAATGAAATCACAAACACTAAAATAACGTTTTTCGTCTACAAATAATACCTAGGTCGATAGTTGGTTAAAAATCAATGCAATTTGATTAACGAAAGAAAGTATCATCTATCAATTTCAGCTGTTCTCAAGTTGGTTATGTTGCCTCTTATCTTGCTTATTCTGTTAGAAAAAGGAATAAAATTTTGACTCAAAATGAGATTTCCAGAAGATTTCCAAGGCTGGAAATTTGGTGAAAACAACAATGTAAAAATTAGCTTCACAAATTGTTGACCAGAGATTATTTCATTTAAAACTACTCTTACTACACCCAGAAGATATCTCAGAAGTCTTCGTGTGACATAAATATCTTGCATTTTTTCCAAAATGTCTTAAAAATTGGATTTAAATCGAGTTTTATTGAAATACTTGGCGACTCTTCTGCAGGAAAAACTCTCGGCAGGAAGAGACGTATTTGAATAAACAGTACCACGTGACGTAAAATGACCAATCAATCAAAAGGTTATTACCGCCTAGGATTTTACCATAGACATTGTCGCCATTACGCTAGCCTTTACGGCCTTCGTAAAATTTCTGTTTACTGAACTAATAATTGTGGAATTTCTCATTGGATTTTAACACTTTTTCCCGATCGGAAAAATAAGAGCCCGTGGATTATAGTTATGTCATGCCTGTAGTATGAGCGGAGCAAATTCAGCGGCGAATGGGGCCAGTTTGGAAGATTGTTACACCAACTTGTTCGCCGTGGTAAGTCGGTCACGTATAGTATTGCGTGCAAAAAATGCGAACGAAGTGTCATGAATACGTCGAATTTTAACACAAATCATGGTGTTTCGTAATAATTTTGAATTATAAGACCAAGAAAAACAACGGAAAATTGTTCATGTTCAGGTTTCATAAGATTAAGTGACAACACTCGGTCTTGATGCACCTTAAATTGTATTCAAATTAAAATATTTAAATATACATGGGGTGGTTTCGCTACAGAGCGTGAGCGGAACCCGTCGGCGAGTTGCGGCGGTGTCTTGCACCGCGGCGCGGCTGAACTGCACGGGGTACAGTCTCGACGCAGTATCAATTCTATGCCATTGGCGAAGCACAGCAATACCGGTTTGCCCTGTGTGTGTGATCGTGTCAACACGGGTCATTTGTGCAGTTGCAATGTGATGCGGGCAGGGTCAAGACACTTTTCATTCATTCAGTCGACAAACTTCAATTGCAGAACAGATACTCAAGAACTTGCGCTGAAATTTTAAGATGTTTGTTTTCATTCCTAAATTCCACTTCTGGTTTTGTGAATAAATAGGATTTTTTTTTTCATTTTGTCTTGGACTTGGAGAGAGGAAACTATTTCCCCCCAGTAATTTGATTTGAATACAAAATGTGTTCAATTCTTGTTCTTTTGTTTGTGTTATTGATGCATTGATGAAGACATCAAGTTGGCCTGTTATAACATTTTTCTTTTGATAATGTTTTCAAATGGAGTATATCAGTCCACTCTTGGTCTAGATCTAACTTTTTTTTTTATAACAAACTGTTAGACTTTATATTTCAATCTAGAGAGAGATCAAATTACAATTTTTTTTTATTAAAAAGGTTTGTCACTGCGGGTGACATGAAATTGATGGTCGATACATAGTGTGAAATATTGATTTCTCTTGCAATGAAGATCTACTGTGATCAACAAGTAATAGTAAATTCATCCATAATCAGATTTAAAAAAAAATTTTTCCTGCCTCAAGTCTTGCATAGAAATGCACGTATCTTTTTAAAAAAAAATATTTGTAACTAAGTTTGGAATGAATGTTATTTTTTGTAAATCTAGTCTAGTAATTTACCAATTTAGTATAAAAATGTCTTTGTACAAATTAAATCTTTAATTCAGATTACTTATGAGTTCAGTGACCATTTAAACTTGATGCATGTAAATCTCTGGAAGTGGGATGTTGGCAGAGTTTTTAAAACCATTTCATTGTACTGTATGTTATTGTCTTTCTAATAAGATCTCATTCTTGAGTGCCCCCTCACTATCCAAAACTTATTCACAAAGTGAATATAGTATCATTCTGTTTGTTCTTTCATTTACACAGGCCGACTTGTCTGGCATAAAATGGCGACACTACAGTTGGCCCCGCCAGAACGAGCCGGTAGCGCCGCTGGAGGACCCCGTGCTACAGTCCTATGCAAAATGCATCAAGGCAAACATTCTGAGTGTGTGGCGCCGCCATACTATGGAACTTATGCTAGGTGCGGAAACACAAATACAGTGTAAAGAATTATGGATTTATTGGTATGGAGATGATCCGAACTTTGACGAGTTAATTTCACCAGAATTGCAAGGTAAGGAATGAGTAAGGATATCAATTGGTTTAGGCTCAATGCCCTTTTCTTGTTCATGTAGGTGTACATGTATGTATTCATTCTTTATCCCATTCATGCTGTAAGAAATGTCTTGAAAAGTTCACTCCCCATTCAAAGCTCACCTTAAATTTTTCTCTATTAAGATCTAGGTTATTGTGTACATGTATGACAGTACAATAGGGGAAAAGAAAAAGAATGACAATAGATCTCTTGGGATGGGCACTGAGGTACTCATATCATTTCCTTCAATATTCTTACTTATTGGACTAGTCAGTGCTGACTAAAATTGTTGCTGTGACAAGCCTCATGAGATGCTCTCCAAGGAAAGGCTTAAATGACATCTAGAACCAGGGCGCTACAAATCCACTTGCCCACATGCCCGGGGCAACAAAATGAAGCTGTCGGACAAGTAAATTAAAAAATGTCTAGTTTTAATCTACATATAAGTGTACAAATTGGCATAGGCGATCAATTTGGGGCAAAGGAAATTTTGTTCGGGAAACTGGTGAAAAAAAATTCTTGTAGCACTGCTAGAACTTTTGCTTTAATAGGAAACGTCGTCTTGTAACTAGATTTCTTACTTCCAAGCCCTGCACTGTTAGTTAGAGTAAGGCATGAAAGTTCAATGACCCTAAAAGTGTTCACATCTTCCTTGCCCAGTCGCCCGGTTATCATGTATTTCCTTGACATCAAATTTTATTGTTTACTGTGTGTACCTCAAGTGGAAACAAAATGTAGAGAACTTGGATGATCAAAAGAATGATGTACATGGTACTATTTCACAAATCAGTGTATTCATAATGTAGGAGGGAGAGTGGTGGTCTTTACTGAAAGGTGTCACTGATCAGAAATTGAAAGATATATGTACGCAACAAGTAATCAACTTTGATGTACCTAAATAGAAAATGAAAAAAATAAAATTAGAATTAAGATATTCTGTAAAATAGTAATCCTCCCACACAGGTGCCTGGGGAATCCCAAATTTGATCTGGAAGAGTTGCACCTACAAGTACTGTATGTACACAGACACGTAATATACATTGTACACAGGTTGCCTGTTCATTGTTAACTGTACAGTACATGTATTTACAAATGCAATGTAAATGCACTTATATTTTTGCATACTTTTCAGACTAGCAAACTGGTTCCAAAACTTTTTTAGTATATTTGGTTGTTTCACAATGTGGAGTATTTTGTTTTAAGGTGCATAATTGAGAGTGATTAAGTGGGAGTACATGTAAGCTTGAGTCACCTTACCAGCTTTGCGCATTTAATACTCTCCACCATTAGGTCAGAAAGTCAAACTACATTTAATGTGATGGAATACCACAGGCTACATGTATGTACTCTGCACAATGAATGCACAGATGGGATCCATCTTTTTAAAAGGAGCCACAACTCAAAGTTAGTCAATATATGTATGTACAATTACGATTCATTTCCAACCATAGAACCTGTATATCACCTATCACATTGAAATCAATTGACATGCTTTCAGAACGTCAGTGGAATTGTCTTAATGTTATGGGCTCATTTACGTATACAGTTTCCATGCAGATAAAAAATTTACACTCAAACACTATTTTATAGTATAGATTTTGTTGATATTTCATATATGTTGGAGATACATAGATACACTCCATGTACATGTAGGCTACATGTAGCTCCTTATTACATACTCTGTTATGAATAAGGATGAGCCTGTCATAGCTTATTGTCAGTTAAATAGGGCAGTCATCAGGTACTAAGCCTTGGCTGAGACAGACCTTGGAGTATGGGTCACATGTTCAAGTACATACAGTGTAGGCCTTCATGTAGGCTAACCTTCCAAATTACTTTTATTTCAGTAGAGGCTCTTTACAGGTAAAGAGGCTATATACAGGTAAAGTGCCATTAGCACTGTAAGGGGGATCTGCACGCTATATGAATAGCCATTATTATTAGTAGTATTGTGACTATTTTTATTGTATTAAAAAATCAGGAAGCTATATTTATGTATTTATTATATTTTCTAGAAACTGCAGGCAAAGTCGCTTTTAGCCCATATCTGTTTCAACAGATAGAACCTATGTGTTAATTCCATTCCAGAATGTGTAACGTAACAACAAAGGGGATATTTATCCTGTGTTTAATTTAAAAAAAAATATGTACAGTAATTCACATAATGATGGCTATAACAAATGCCCAGCTGAAAGAACATTGCAGTATGCAAACATTCATTGACATGGTAACATACAGTGTACATTGTATGAGAATTATATTACAGACATACACTGTACACTTTAGTGAGACAAGAATGACAGTGACAAGGAAAATGATAATTTATTGATCCGAATCATCTCATAGGCATTGGAGATAATCAAGCATGAAGTACAGAAGTTTTTTAAACACTTCAAATAAAAGTGAAATATTATTTACAATTCAACAAGATTATTAAGATATGTTGTGCATTTAAATACAATTTACTTTCATTGATTCCAAGAGGAATCCTGCATAGAATATACATGTAGAAATCCGCACAATTCAGATTGATTTCAGATTTCCAGATTTTACATTTTGTCAAAAAAACAAAACTTCCTACCGGTACATTGTATACTGGATAAAATTATTTTGATTAAAAGCCCTTAAAATGCAATACTGTGGTGTGTATTACAAGGCAGCTGATGCATGCATAAACGACCATTAATCTCTCAATCCCCTTGCCATCACATTTATCCATTCAAACACCTCTTGGAGGGTGCTTTGAGCTCTCCGTCAATAATGCATGCATTACCCTCTGCACTGTCTGCCTCAGGGAAGAAGAGGCCTGTATGCATGAGTAAACTTGGCAAGTGAGCACATAGCCTCAATCTAACTAGAGAGTGTACACAATTTTCTTTCTCAGAGGTGCCGGCTTAATTAAAACCTGGGTCTTGGCCAGAACAATCTTGTTTTAATTTAAAAGAAGAAAAATCAGATGAACAGATGAAAATAAGTTTGAAGAAGATCGTACAATAAACAAAGATATATTTCAATAATATCACTCAACAGATTTTTCATGAACATTGACAACTTTTGGTTAAAAGTTATGACATACATGTTAATATGCCATGTACTTTTCTGCATGTAGTTCATTATATCTTATTGTTTAATAGAAAACTCAACAGGGACTAATTCGTAATTTTACTTTTCATTTTTGAGCAGTTTTTGAAAGTGAGCGCACATTTTCAACACTTCACTGTATATTTCTATGTGAAAAAAATCTATTGCATAGCAATTATATCAGCATCAAGAATTACTGAATTATTTCTTCTAAAAATTTGATCTACATTTCAAGCCCAATTTTAAGGCTTTATCCTTTGAAGTTACTGTACTTATTTTTATCACTGGTTCATTACCCTGTTTGATTCAGGTATGATTATTAAAAATCATACTTGTATCGCCTAATTATTAGGAGAGTGCTATTATGTCCAAGTCGTTTGAATATCAACACAATATGATTTGGATAATTTCATGTTTATGTAGGCCTACATACATGTAAATGTAAAGATATTTTTCCTTGTGCTATACATGTACATTTCTATGTAATGTTTGCCAAGCAGATTTCTTTTGTTACAATTTCATTCTTCAGTACCTTTTTGAAAACGTACATGTCATAAAATAAGTGTACTCCCAACCCTAATAGTAATATAGGATAATGGTAGCCGGGACTAGAGATGGGTTTGCTGTGTGTTGAACAGTAATCAAACTGGATGTACGTTTCAGTATGCCCTCTGAACCATGTAGATTTACAGTATACAGATTATATTCATCAGTGTACAATGGGCCTGAATAGTGTGAATGGTACGCATGGCCGCCTCTTATTGACAAATCCTTTATCATGTAGAATCATTACATGGTTATTGTGTCCGCTTTCAGTGTGATGAAAGAGGGACGGTTTGAGTTTGAAAGCGTATTCAACGTGTAGGCTGCAGCACGTAACTGTACGGTGCTCATCATACACACTGTGGTCTATTGCCTGCTGCTGTGCTGACAACTGACCTTGATGTTGGCTCGGGGTCATAAGTCACTGATTGTTTGTTTTCCGAGATGTTGAAAGGCATTCAGGGAACTTGGCACTCAGACAGGAAAGACAGTTAAGCAGCTAGATACAATTTACCCAAATACATGTAGGTCTAACCTGAGCTGTAATCGGAATACACATTAAATCAGACCTCATTGAACAGGTTATGTGTAGACAGCCACGTACATGACCTGTATCATGTCATACAATGTACATCCTGTGCATTAAAGCTGGTACATTTAGCACCAGGACAATTTAAAAGAAAGGTGTTTACATGAATACAGGAGGCCAGCAACCTACAATATAGCCTACAGTGTACATTTAAAATGATTGTATTATGAAAATTCTTAAGGATACGTAAAAAAAGATATTGATCGGTCATTTGAAGAAATTTAAACATACAAGTATGGTACCATTATTTTTCATGAGGGAAATGTAAGCAGAGCTCATTTAAATGAAAAAGTATTTTCCATCAGGGTTCACAATCTCCAAAGTGAAATTGCTACAGCAAATTGTTGGCCTATTACCTTTCTCATTCTTACAGACATATATTCTGCGGAAATTTGGCATAAGTAAATGTCCATAATGCATGAGTATTTCTTATAGTGTATTATTTACTTTTACATGACTAGCTACATGAAGCTTTTCATACAGAATATAATTTGTCATCTGAATTGAGAATTTTGAGACACACAGAAACAGTCTTTCACTCTCTGAATATGTACAAGCTTGTTAGGGCAAGATATGCCCTATTTACGTACCTGTAGAGGAAGGGCACTAGATGTGTTAATTGCAAGGCATGCTCTCCCCTTCCATCCTTCGATACAGAGCTCAAAATCAAGGCCAGGGGTAGACATTTGCCAGGAAATATGGAGGGGAGATGCAGGCGCTTGCCAAAATTAGGTGATTGACTCACACCCCAGTTTTGAAAGTACACATATCATGTGTACAGTATACATTGTACACTGCAATCACTGTTGGATTAATTTTGTTTGGTGTTCTTTGCTTCCTAATTTAAACCTTTTGTTAATGCAAAATTAGTTACTTGTTAAAAAGGCACTTTTCTATCTAAGAAAAATATCTAAGAAAAACCTGACAAAGCCCCAAATTTAGCTTAATTCTATTTCCCCAGTATTTCACTCATAATTCTTTAAGGGTGGCGCAAAACTAACCAAATGGGGATAAGTATCGCAACCCAAGGCGCACCCAATTGTTGGAGTTTTTTTCTCAAAGTTTGGTAATGTACATAATAGTCTTATAATAACCACGACTATGAGATTATCTTTGACCTTTGATTGTTTTAATACCAGGGACAACATTCTGTTTCCATGGAAAACATTCAATTGTCCAGTGGTATTATTTATTCATGAGCCCAATTTACCAGAGCAAGTTATCATGTTTCACGGTGACACACTTGTCTAATTGTATAAAACATTGAATCTTTTATACATGTACCAAAGTTTATTGAATTTTTTAAAATACATGATCAGTTAGTATTTCCAATCAGACAGGATTTCATCTCCTTGAATATTTTGCGACTCTGGTGAGGAGAATGCAGACGTCACTAGTGTTTGGCTGTTAAATATAGAAAGTGTTATCGCATATCATCTAATCAGCCCACGTGAATCTTGCCTACTTAGATTATTCTACAATACACCAGGAGGCTGCACATTTTTTTTTGCACTACATGCCCTGTTTGGCAAATGTTTTTTTAAAGCACTTGCCCAAACATCACTTTCTCTTGCCCTAAAGAATGGACGCAAACAAAAACAACTGCACACACATGAATTTTGATTGAGCTGACAGTGAAGTTGGTCAAATGATAGATCTTGCAACTTGTTTCTCACAAAAAAAATTACTGACAGTAATATACAGTGTACTCTTGGATTTTAAAACCATTTTGGCTTGTGACAATTTAATTTACTTGCCCGATGTCTCAATTTTATTGCCCAAGGCATTCGGGCATGTGGGTTTGTATTGCCATCTACACAGGTACCATATGGCTGTACATGTAGAAGCATTTTCATGCCAAGATTTTCAATGGGCATTTCTCGGAAGGTAGAAAACAATTGAATTGTAATTCAATATCTATTGAAAATAACACTTAACACTTAACTTTGGTGTGAATTCTAAATATGCTTGGGACTAAAAACAGAAGGAATCGTATACAATTTTCTGACGTGACTTGTAGGATGCATACATATTTCCATTTTAGCTTCCTATGATGTGTAGGCCTGTACGTGTACATATTTTTGCCTCTCCAACTGTATCGCGCCCTGGGGGTTTGGCTCGGCTAGATTACCCCAGTTCTCTTTCTGGGCGATTCTTCGGTGTGGAGCTCCGGCCACTCTCGTTGATTTACTGCACAGGAGATTGAACCATACGTGTTGCCATGACGATAGGATTTCTGACATCATGCAGCAGTCCTGATGACTCTGCGCTCAGTCGCCTAGCGAGGGCTCCTCAATTCTTGGCATTGGTCATTATATTTTAGGAAGGAATTGGGATCCAGCAAATGCTATCAAGGCGACATACATGTACATGCATGTACACATATGTACATTTATGTTCCTTTGTACATATTTTGTCATTCTTGCAACTTCGTTTTAGATTAAATTTCATCCTTCATACAGTACTTGTGATTTCATCTATTTATATTGCATGACATGTGCTTCAATATTTTCCATTGATTTCGCCTAGTGTATTAAAATGGTTCTCAAAGTAAATTTATACTGTACATCTACTTGTATACTATCCATTGAAATGATGGGAGAGGAATAAAATACCAGGAGTCTATCCTATAAAGAAGTTGATTTCAATGTCAAATTAGTTCGTACAGACCTGTACCTAAATTGTTTCTTTTGATTGGGCCTACATGTATATTCTTATATATATCTGGAATACTGTAGTTTTTCATGTGCCTAAACCTACATTGTAATTTTGGAAGATAAAATGCTGTCGGCTATGACATAATATTTATGTTACATACAGATACGATGAATTAAGATTTAATTGTGTACATGGTATGTTCGATTACATCTTTAGAAAAAAAATATATTCTTTTTTTTTTCAATTATGCTAGTATGAGTGATGGGGCTTAGAATATTTTTAAAATTCAATGCTTTACACTTTATTGGCTCCAGCCAAATGTGTATCATGAGGAGTTAGGATTTAGAATTAGTCTGAATAGTATCAGCGGAGTCCAAGGGCAGCTGCTTCTTGTAGAGAAAAGGGTACTTCATTAATGACCGTCTTTATTTAATTTGTCACGTTCTTTCACTTCAGGAGGCCTACTGCAGTCAAGCTGGTCGAACCGCCTGTACAGTCATGCATGAATCCTTACATTGTCCAGTGTATGTACGTAGCCTACATGTACATAGGCCTACATGTACAGTACTTGTGTAGGGTTCACACACTGTGCGAAAGATGTAGGCATGTGTGTTTGTACTGTACTATTGTGTTTAGCGTATCAGTTGCACTGGTGTGAAGTCACTGGAATGTGTAGGAAGATGGGCAATTTTTTTCAGGGTTGCAGAGAGCCAGTGAATGAACATAAAATAAAAATAGAGAATTTCGGCCAGTATTGACTTGATGGGGTAATTAAGACCAGCAGTTCGTTTGAGAGGACTGCCGGGGCATGGAAAAGGAGAACTTAATCTCCATAACCCGCAGGTTTTCCATCCCAACCCTCTCAAACCAAATGCTGGTGAAGACACGTAAATACAGACATTAATGTGGAATACATTAGGAATACAATGTGAGCAGTAAACCAATTAAACCAATTAAGACAGTAAAGTTATTGTATTGTTTTTACTTGTCTTCATTGTAAAATTTCTCTACATGTTGATACAATAGGCTTTAATACACATACTTGTACATTGTGTACATACATGTGTACATGTCTTTTATGCAGCACATTCTGATACCCCATTCACCCTTTATACCCAGTGTTTATCTATTTTTTAGCCAGTGAACACCTGAGGAATACTAGTGTGATATGGCACTCAAAACTGTTTTCCCATCAATTATTTTCTTGATCTATTGTCTGAAACAGCGAGAAAACTCACTATTCTGTGCTCCGGTGTTTACTGTAGAAGCGTGAATTTGGTTTTAGATGTACATCTAAATCTTCTATCTCCATGTCAATTTAAAAGTCAATTTCTGTGTGCAGACTATGTGTTTACTAACTTTTCCTTTATAATTGTAGATATCATTTTCTTTTGCAATATTGTAATTTTCACAAGTATTAGAATTTTTTTTCTGAAATAAAAGTAAAGGAATTGCCATTTAAATCAAATTTGCTGTAAATGTTATTTTTTTTTTAATCTAATAAAGCTTTTGGTAACTTGGATATAACCTGTTTTCAATTTTAAAATACAAAATTTTGTATAAATATGATTTGCATTGATAGTGTAGCTCTAGCTACACGTATGTAAATAAAAAGAATCAAATTTAAGCAGTTTTTTTCTTTTGAAATACAAAGTTTATATAATTTCATTATTACACCTCTGCTTTTTTCAAACTTATCCAAAGCACTGTTCTGCCAACCTAATCCACTCATCCGTTTACCAATATGAATTTATTTTGATACATACAAACATGTGTACATGTGTTTATGCGAATCAAAGAAATCGTGATCTCACATTGAAAAAAGTGGATGGGAAGAGAATCTAAATTAACATAAAGATGGATATGGAGCAATGCAATTTTAATTCTATGCTGTAATATTGCAAGTGAAGTGTAGCTGAATTACCAAAAGAGTAATAATGCATCCATCAGAAATAATCGGGAATGTGAATTGTAGCGAAAACTCTGAGTCACGTTAGAGACTGCTAGGCTTTCGCCCCGGGAGCTGTTGGAGCCGGTACTCTGAAATTGTCATTCGCTGGTAAGTGATTGACTTGCAAGCTATTTGGCTTGCAGCGAATCAATTCTCCGCTTTGTAAAGTCTCTCTTGCTCTCTCACTATGTCTCCCCGGCCTGACGACACATGTAAAAGCAATAGGAACACAAGCTTGTTTCAGGGCTTCAAGCCTGAATTGGATGTCATATCCTATCTCATTTGTGTAGTATACTGTGTATATTACAATTTACTATGCACTATTACCTGCACTATTTCAAGACTAGGATTACAAAGTGTATTTGTAATGTCTAGCAGTGAAAGCATGCTTTATCTAGATTGTAATTAATTCACATAAGTCAGAGAATATAGGAACCATTTTCTTGTAGGATGAAGAATGATAAATGTTTTTAGTACATGTACATGATTTTTTAAATTTTATTTTGGTTTAATATGGGGATTTGATTTTGATTAATTCATTGATGAAATAATTCATGAATTCATTTACATTTTTTTTAATTTATAAAATTCTATGCAATTGTCATTGTGTTTATCTATTTTCTGCTTTTTTAGGGGGATGGTGGGGAGAGGGGGCAATGTTCTTTTAGGGATAGAGTCATTTTCTAAGTTTTTGTGACTTTTTTATCCATTGTACATGGTTATGTGTAGTCCTATTTTCATGCACATGCACAATAATTTACTGTAGGCTGTGCCTGTATTATTAGTTATGCTTTGGACTATTTCTGGACATCTTCTTTACCCATCTAGAGTCATCTTATACACACAACAATCATACACTACACACTGAGTACCAGTGAGTCGTAGACTCATTTATTGTGTACTGCGAGACCTTCACACAGACATATATCTCCCATTATGTTATAAAATATAACACCCCTGTCTCACACTACATGTGTATAGTACACATGAATAAAAGGTTCAGGAGATTCTATTGACTGTGAATGGCGCATAGAAGGGAACAATGAAGCCCAAAGCCCATACCAGACCCCTTGGCTTTTGTTAGGGTGCAATAGCCCTTATAATTATTGTCCATACCTTCAAAAGGGTGGAGAGGCTTATACCATAGGGCTAAAAAGAGCCCACTTCACAATTATTTGGGAGATTGTCAGCTCCTACCATGATAATGTTAAACATACATAGGTATGACACTTTTCTCATATCAACCCATTCACTAATTCAGGGCAGGAACTATTTTACAGCAAATTCAATAGAAATTTTACCCCTTCTTTTGCACTCTTTAATAAAGTACACTTATGATATTATTATTAAAATTGACTCCAGCATAGTTAGAAGCATGTTAAAAAAGTTGAAATTTGTCAGTTAACTTGGAGAAATAGCGATTCCCATTGTTTTAGTGATTATGTTTATAAGAAAAACTTCAGTCGAAATGCCAAATGTCTAAGTTATGACAATGGTTGGGTTGTATGTAATGTACAGTAAATGTAGATTTGCACTGAGAAGTACAGGTTATATATTTTCTTCTAATCTAAAGTAGGGAGTTTTAAATTACCATATTAAAATGTGTTTTTACTCTGCCCTCTTGCAATCAAGTAATTTTTTTTTCCAAGAGAAAAAGGGGATACCCACAAATTTACAAACTGGTCAGAAACTTTGCTGTATAATTGCGTGTTGTACATGTATGAAAGAGGCTTGTAAAAGGAGATCAAGGATTTTTATTTCTCCTTGATATTCTGTATGACTGTATTGGAATTCCTCTGAATGTATCTAGTGTTTTTAAATGTTGTGAGGGAATGAATGGAACATCATCAGCATTGATTTGTTTTACAAAAACTTAGATCTTGGGGGAAGATTATGGATTTATGGGTACTGATAGAAGTTTTGTACTTTTACATATAAAATGTATGCCTAGGCCACAGTGAGGTGGTGCTTGAGGCATTGTTTTTTTTCAAATATTGAATCTAGAATTTCTGATTCTAAAATAAATGTAACTTCTATAAATTTGCATCCATAGTAGGGGATGAGAGTAAGCTTACATCTATGCTGTACATGTAGGTAGTGTTGAGGAGCTAATACATTTCAATGCTTGGTACACAAATTTGGTGAAAAATATTAGCACTTCGCTCTATAGTTTCATGATGATATCGTATGTAAAATCGCTAAGTAGTAGTTCTTGCTGCCATCAAGTTCAGAGATATTGTGGGAATCGGGCAAAATCTGCTTGAGAAATACAAATATGTAGAATAACTCAGTGGTATCATTGGAATGCAGTCAGAGGTGACCTTGTGTGACCTATTATAGGTCATGCAACCTTGAAAAGGGATTGTTTGATTACGGTACAATTTGTAAAATTCTTGCCCTTGTGTTTTGCTATAGATATATGTACATTTATGTGTAAATGCATATATGTACACCACATTTAAAAATTGTAGAAGATTTATAACACTTAATGTTTTTGTACCAGTACATTAATGTACATGTAGGTATTGAGTGTTGTATGACACATACCCCATACTGAGGATAATTATTGCCCTTGTATTATACTACATGCATGTGTACAATGTAGATCACTTCTATTTTTATGTAGGCCTCTCCTTTTTTGTGCATAAACGGATATAGCGCAAAAAAAATGTAGAATGTTACCTGTCAATATGTTTTTGGTACCAGTATATTAATGTACACATAGGTATTGAGTGTTGTATGACACATACCTCACACTGAGGATAATTATTGTCCTTGTATTGTACTACATGCATGTGTAGATCACTTAGAACTATTTTTATGTAGGTCTCTCCTTTTTTGTGCATAAAAGGATATAGAATGTTACCTGTAAATATGCTTATGGTACAAGTACATTTATGTAGGTAGGCCTACATGTATTGTGTATTGTATGACACACCCCATACTGAGGAGAATTATAGCTCATGAATGCATAATGTATATATGCACTTCTATTCATATGTAGCCATATCTATAAATGTGCATAAAAGGGTTTGTGCATTGAATATTAGAATTTTACCAGTTCAAGTTTATGTTTATGTTACAAGTAAAGCCTACAGCGTGTATTGTGTGACACACACCTCACACTGAGTTGTGTGTGGATCAGAGCAGATTATTGTGGTTCTTCTCCCTCAGTGGTAGCAATGGAATGTGGAGGAAGGTAGTGTGTGACCTCATTTGACCTTTTCTAGGTCACACTGTCATGGATGTGTAACAACCAGTTTGGTTCTCCTAGGGAGTAAGCAAAACATCACAACACTTCATGGAATGGCATTTTTTTCTTCATTTTATGGACACCTTCACTGAAGTACTTTAGCTGAATTACTCTGTTTGTTTGTTTGTTTTTGTTTGTTAATTGTGTTTGACATCTGTGTCCTGTACACCAATTTTTAAAGGTATTTGAAAAGATTATATCCTTCATGTAACATAATCCATGACAGGGAATAATTTTACTTTTCATATTTAAAAAAGCAGATCTACAATGTAGCGTACATTGTAGAAACTGAGAAAACATTTTAAACACTAAGTAGAATTTGTAGTTTATGTTTAAAACCATTTTTGTAGCTACGTAATCCAGGCTGCTCGAATGCATTGCAAAATATGATGTGATACCAGTTTTTTTCCCTGATTCAGACAAAAAGAAAAAGAAAATTGCTTGGATGCCCTCCTATAACATTAAAAAAATATGGGCATTTTTAGAGGGTCGGTTGGTTGAGGGCATCCAAACATTTTTTTTGCCTAATATATGACATTGTAAGTTTTTAAAAAGAAATATTCTCTTGCTCATGATACATTCACTTCTTATTCCATTGATCTGTAAAATTTGCTGCATTCATGTGAAAGACCGATTTGTGTGGAATTTTAGTGAAAGGGAGACTAGCAAACATGATTCTTTTGCACGAGAGCTCACATTACATCAGTGATTTGTTCTGTAGTACAAAGACCTATCAATATTATTTGTTTTTAGATGTACATGTCTAGGCATATGGGGGTTCTGTTGGTTAACTAATTAGGGAATACATGTACAGTACTTTTACATCATACATACTTTTGTAGAGTAAAAGCTATCATATTTTTAAATTTAAGCATTTAGGAAAGTATTGTTTTTATGTCAGTCAGCATGAAATAATTTGGAGTCTATACAGTGTACAAAAGAAATGTACAATGGTTTTGACCTAGGCTTTGGCTCTTGTGATCAAATGGCACACAAGAATTCACAGATGATGAAAAAAGGTAAATTTCATCTCCCTAAAATATTGGGCCTACATTTTCTGTGTATATATCAAAGTGTTTGATGGTGATATTTCCATCGGTAAAAAAAAATTCTGCTCTACCCACTCATTTGGTTGCTCTTCTTCCAGTGCTTGAATGTAAGTAAACAGTTCATGTAGAGTACATGATACAAAGGAGCCACTTGGATAGCAGTTTATGGAAACAGACATGGCCCCCCCCCCCTTTGAATATGGTGAGGTTCTTCAAAGTTCAGAAAGTTCATCGAAGACTGTCCGATATTTGTTCATTACAAACATTTTAAAACATTGTTTTTAAAAAATTGTTCTTTACAGATGCAGAACATTCGCAGGGAGTATGGGACAATTGCATGTCATATGAATGTCGGACGTTGCTCTTCAAATCCTTCCACAACTCTATAGAAAGGTAATTACATCATGACAAACTTTTAACTTTTTTCATACAATCTTTTTGTTTTGTCTCCTTGTCATTAATTTTGAAATTGCCATCAAGATACATGTTAAAAACTGGGTCTGCCCCCCTCAAATAACAACAAACATCTTGCGTTGAGTAAAAGCAGAAACATCAGATCAGTTCAAAAAAGGTTTGAAAATATCAGCCTAGAAAGTTATGACTATTTCCATGATATAACTCAGCAGTGATTTTTCATACATTAATTGATTCAAACTTGTTAATTAAAAAAAAATGCATTAATGGGCTAAAACAGATTCTTAAAAGCAATAAAACGTAAGTTGACAGTCAAGAAGTCCAGAAGTCAAGATGTGTCATAACAGATGATCAAAAGTTGCCAACTTAGATGAAAAACACAATTGATATATATATATCATTGAAACATTTTTAACTTTCTTTTGCTGACTTACATCCAAGTTTTTATTTTAATCTGTGTGTGTGATTTCTCTGCTTTTAATCAATGTAAGATTTTCAGGGGCAGACCACGCTTTGATAATATTAAAAATCCGGAGAACTGCATGAAAGGAGTCTTGCATTTCACTGGATTGGGTGTGCAAACTTATTGTATTTTGCTGGAATACCTTCACAACTCGTGTTCTAATTTTCTCAAAATTGTACCCCTTTGTTGTCAGATGTTCCAGTTTTGTGTAGCATCTTTTCATAACAAATTTTGGGAAATCAATTATTGATTGAAATGCCTAGATTCTGGATAGGAGTGAAATGAAGTACAATGTTAGTGGATAAGGGATCTTAGAGCTGATTTACTGAAAGAAGATGTCTTATAAAAGTCCTTGTACAATGCACATGTTAGTGAAAATGTTCACTCAAAGTTAGAAATCCTTGCATACCTGTTATCTTTACAAATTATATCACACCCAGATCACTTGGCCGTGCATCCATTGTATTTGGCTTATAAAGAGATATCAGGGAATCGATAATCCTCCCTTGTAGATATTGTAAAAAGCCTAGAATACAGAAATGATTCAAGAATAAGAAGAATTGAAATTGGGACGCGTCAAATTTTGTAGATTTGCAGTAGGAGTTCTGACCAGTAAGTTCTATAGTGGAGAACATGAACAAAATCAGAATGCTTTTTGAATGACATCTGTAATAAAGCATTGATTCAGAGAAACAGGCAACATGCCAGCCAACTTTGTATCATTTGAGTAATTCTCTGCTTGTATTTAATGGCACCTGGCAAGAAAGGTTACCTTCTCCCATAGGCAAGGTCATGTCTCTCTATGACCCCATGGCCCATTCACCTTAGCTGATCTACTTTCTTGCTCTTTCTTATAAATGTATCTGATGTACTAACAGCATTGCATATAATGCTGTATGAAACCATTTTTATTCAGACAAAATGTAGAGTACATGTACATTCAATGATTGTTGGCAGATTGGAAATATATATTGGCTTTTTTTTTATATATTTATAGAAGTGATTAGTCAGGGTAAAGTCTTAATGAAATTGGTGAGAAAGTACGGACAAATTTCTTTACTGGGACCTTGGGACCTGTTGGTGCATATATATATGTCAGCAATTTTGTTTTATAATATTGTCATATTACCAATTTATCAATGATTTTTGCTTATGGTGATTCTATTAAAAATATAACGAGACACACACACAATTCTAATGATAACAATTTAAGCAGTGATCATTGGCTTGGAATGCAATACATATCCATGGTACATAAAGAACAAACTCCTCTTTAATTTACTGTGTTGGTTTCAAAATTTGAAATGCTGAAATAAAAACAAAACAAGACAAAACTATGAAATATTCTCTATTTAAGTGAAAATGCTGTCCGAAGGGATGAATTTTTAAAATAGTGACAAGGCGCATATCCCGCAGTAAGATTGCTCAAGATGTGAATGTTATTATTGTGCGGCAATGGCTTTCTTTCATATTTCATCAATTATCTTCTTTTGTTTGAAACAGATGTTTACTAAATGGTGGCTATGTCAGGTTAGGAAGATGGTTTGTGAAGCCATTCACAAGTTATCCCATTCCAGGAGAAAATCTCAGGTGAGTACAATGAAAATACAAACAAAATAGATTGAATAATTTTGTATGATCTTCTGTGAAGGAACGAGATGAATCTGCTTTTTTAAGTGTAGTATATTTATAGACAATGTACCAGACTTGACTAACATGCTATTTCTGGTTCGTTTTCTCCTCTAACGTTGTCATATAATGCATCTATGTGTAATATGAACAATATTTTTTTTGTGTGTAGATGTTTTAGGACAAATAGAATGTCAAGTTTCAATATAAAAATTAGAATGACACTACATGGATATAATTCTGCACAATAGTCTGAGGTAAATAATCATGTTCTTTCGAAAACTGGCAGGATTGTAGTACTATAGCAGCGTGTGTACCAGCACAATTATCTCTTCCAAAATTAGCTGAGTCTACAAAGCAATATGATCTGCTTGATATCTATTTGGCTATTAAATATTTATTCAGGGTTCATTCACAAATAAAAGCAGAAATTGGAAACACTAAATTACCATTAAACAGCGCTCCGCATACTTTGTAATTCTATCATTCTATAGATGCTTCTATTGTCGGTGGTGCCCAAATGGTCATTTTCCCAATCATTGGCACCACATAGTGAGCTATTGCCTCCCACTTGCAGCCTGTTCCCCAAATTCCCTTTTTTGTAAACTGAATACCTTCTTGTCATGTGTGAAACAAATGATATGCTATAGAATTACATTGTTTTTGCATTGGGATGATACAATAATGGGAAATTGTACAAATGTGAGCAGCACCTTTCTCAAATCGTGTAATGATATGAATTTATTTGTGCAACAGCTGGTTGGGTGTTTAGATTGTTACAGTCCCTAAAGTCAGGTGGTAGTCTTTTATTGTGTCGTTAGATTTTAATGTTACATAGTCAATTGGAAATAAGAAGTAAAAATCAAAATGAAGCCAAAAAAGTCTCATTGATTACCTCCAACCATAAAAATATATCAATGGATGAACAAGGATTAATTTCTTGGTGTGGGGAAGTGATTTTGTAATTGATTATGACAGGATTTCCATACATATTGCAGATCTACATGTATGCTTATCTGCTTTTCTATAATATATTTTTAGTAAATGGCAAGAAAATATATTTCATCCCATGACAGCAAAATTTTGCATTACATATTGTCATAAATATATTGTTCTGCAAAGAATTAAAATGGACATTAAAACAGTTGTTACTTTCTTGATATATAATTCTAAATGGCATGTCACAATGATGTCCCAACTATTGCATTTCATGTTGGCTCTATAGCTTGAGAGTAATGTGTTGACTCCAAATATCTCAAAGGATAAAGATTTGATTAATGTTAAAGAGCTGTGCCCCTGGTTTTGCGCTTACAATTGAACCGAGACCCCATCTTTACCACATGTACGATCTCTGCTCACATTCGCTGCACTGTTCCACACTTGTAAGTGGGCAGAAGTGTAATCTGAGCCCTGCTTTGCCTATTTAATGAGTGCGCAGGCAGGAGCAGTATGCCGTTACTTGCCAAATGGCAGCATGATGGTAGTCTTGGATGGGAGTCCACTTTCAATGATTTGTGTACAATTGATTTGACTAGGGGGTTACTTGTACTTCTGAGACAGAGAAACAAAATAAAAATAAAACAAACAAACAGAGACAAAACCAAAGCATGTCGGTTCAACTAACCGTATTGTTGGGTACTTACTATCTAGCAGATCATTTTCCTTATATTCTTCTGAGATCTAAAAAAAAATATCTACATTAACTAGTTGATTTGAAAAACATCAAAATATATTCATTGCTAAATATATTTTGGATATTGCTACAATGCAATCAAACTTTTTCATGCTGAGATGAAGAAAAGGCAATTATCTAAAAATATTATCCACCTATGCATTGCCACATATGAAGTGCTAAAAATTTAATTGCTTCAAAATTATTAAATAATTTAGTGTCTATTGAACAGATGACAGGGTATTTGATGCTTTATACTTCATCAAGATTCAGGTATCAATTATCAAGTACTTACCTAGCTGTGAGACGATGTATTGGCATTTTTTGGTGTTTGCAAAATACGTTGTAAGGTCTTACAACTAAAATTTTTGTAGTGTGCTACACTGTATGGCCTTAAAATATGCATTTCACTCTTTTTGAACATGAAAGTGAAAAGTTAGCTACAATACGTGGAATGACATATTACTTTTATTTGTCACAATTTTCGACAAGCATTTCATAAGCTTGCATACTCGTCAAAGGTTGAATAAAATTTCCATAAAATTTGCATGAAATTGTATTACTTCTTTTCTTGAAGTCTGGTGTAATCACATAATGCATGTCTCCCATTTTGGAGGATAATACAAAGAGAGACCAATACATGTATATTAGTAGAAGATGGATACAATAGCTGGTCATAGCTCTGATAGGCTGATGTACTGTATATGCTCATTGTTTTTCTTCCAACATGGCGGACAAATGACGTCCCACGATCCTTCAATATTTTGTAGGTAAGAGGTGTGAATTGAAAGACTAGTTGATGAAGCCCTGGCAAATATTCTCCACTGATCTCCAGTTTTCCATGACTTTGATGTAGTGGGGAGACATCCAGTGAGTTGACCTCTTTCTACCCAAGGGGGGAGAAAGCCATTCTAAATGAGACATGTCTACTACTACACACTATGCGCCTCAAGAGTTTGAGGAGCAGAGAAAAAGAAAGTGTGGGGGTTTGGCAGAATATGCTAATCAGATGCTTTTTCCTTTGCTCTTTACAAGCTAGCTGATGGTATATACAGCCTGTTAGGGTGTGGGTGGATTTATTACGGGATTAGACGGTTGTAGAATCAGGATCATAAATTATATTCGGAAAGGGATTATGGGATGAGTCTCTGATGTGTCTTGGTACATAATTTTGGCTATTTATCGGAGCATGGATGTAATATGTCCATGATCGGAGGATTTTTGTTTATTTCGTACAGTTCTAGCATTTGTAGGACTGTATGTTGTTTTGGATAAAATAATGAATTTTCCATATTGAACAATAGGCAAATTGTTTTTACACACAAGGATATTTTACATTATTTAGAATAATGATCCTCATGTTAAATCCCTAAGCTTCCTTTTGTAAGACCATCAATTTTGTAAAAAATATTAAAATTTGTTATTCTGTCAATAATTTTCCTTCTTGATCTTGTGTAATACATGTAGCTTTGTATAATGTACGATTTCACGGATTTGATAATTGGCCTAGTATATTTCTACTCATATGGCCAATGCAGTGGACAAAAAAGACAGAACACAAGAAAAGATGAGGGTACTTTCTTATGGGCAACTTGTAATGAGAATGACCCTTGAATTATTAATCATTCATTTATTTTTATGCAAGTGATCTTCTCCATTGAAACCATTAAGGCACATTGTGGTTGTACCTGATCTGCTTAATGGTGTTTAGATATAAGAATACATCAAGTGTAACATGGAAAGTCATGTATTCATTTTCAATGCGACAGCCTCTTTAGCATTTCTTTATGAATGATTAGCCAATATGATGATGCACTATTAATGATAACTCTTGTAAAGTTGTATTGTCAAGCACTTATGGATGTTTTGAAAAGTAGAGGGGTTCTGTATAACAATTTTGTGCACAGTGCGGTAATGTAGGCCTATGTTTGTATGCATTTACTGCAAACGGGGGTGGGGCTGGAGTTTGTTAGATCTATGGGTATACATGCCACACAGCACATGAGGGCTTAAAGGGGGAAACTACCCCTGGAACTAATGTGCTCTAATTTAATAAAGAAAATGTGACTGTGAAAATTCATTTTATTTTTCATCATTCAATGAAAACAAATTAATTCCATGGGTGTTTTTTTTTTGCATGTAATGTGTATGTACATCTATGTTAAATTTTATGTTTCCCATTCTAGTGAGATATAATCCTCATTTAAAAAAATAGGCCTACCATGTCAGGAGGCCTACATATTCTCTGTGACATTGTTCAACCACAGGAATTTCGACAATGTTCCAAACATGTAAACACAGACCAAGCCCTCTCTCTGTACAAGAACCGTTGCATCCACTTCTATAGATTTATAGATTTTGCAATTGAGATTTACAGATACCACAACTTTCTGGATGTGATTGTAAGATTAAGAGAATCAGTGTTTTATGTGTTCNTCCCATTCTAGTGAGATATAATCCTCATTTAAAAAAATAGGCCTACCATGTCAGTAGGCCTACATATTCTCTGTGACATTGTTCAACCACAGGAATTTCGACAATGTTCCAAACATGTAAACACAGACCAAGCCCTCTCTCTGTACAAGAACCGTTGCATCCACTTCTATAGATTTATAGATTTTGCAATTGAGATTTACAGATACTGTATAAGTCAATATTTTTGACAGTGTTTGTACACAATTGAATGTGCATTATACAGAGTGGAAACTTTCGCGAGGCCATAACCGCGAAATTGGCGAAAATAAAACCACCGCAAAAATTTCAGCTTATACAGTACCACAACTTTCTGGAGGTGATTGTAAGATGAAGAGAATCAGTGTTTTATGTGTTCCGATTTCTTGTTGGGCATTTGAAGACCAAACCTTGGTGCATATAATGTAGGGGTAAGCATAGTGTAGAGTAGCATTTACAAGAGCACTTCATGCAGATCAATCAACCCATTTGCTTTATTGTGTGAAAATGGCAATAACTGTAATTGATGGATGAGTGGATAATTCATGTAAGTCTTCGTACTTGTACCAATTCCAGACTTTCACCGAATTTGCTATTTTTTTGTGATTGTAAGTTTTCTTCCAAGCCCGGCTATATTGCACCGAGTTGTAAAGAAAAGGTGTGAATTTAATCAGTGAAAAGGTCATTATAGGGACCAAAAGAGATTGCCCAGAGGATGGTAATGTGAGTAGTATCTTGGCTAGAACCTCCACATTGGCTTTCCACCAGGAGAGGTATTGTTCACACATCCATTTTTGTGTCTGTTGAATATCTGCAGGCAGAAATAGTGTTACCATTGTTTGCATGATATGTTGGGAGGATGTGTGTTCACACATGCCCACATATGTGTGTTTCTGTACTATCTGCAGGGAATAGCAAAGCATTTACAAAGTAATGTAGGTCTGCATTAAGGCATATACCAGTAATATGTATGATTTTTTCATTTTCATTGTTATCAATGTCATCATCATAATTATCATCCTTATCCTACTCATCCTCATCCTCATCCTCATTCTCATCCTCATCCTCATTCTCATCCTCATCCNGCCAGATGCTGCATAATTGTTCATCAATATTATGATAAATAATCAGCTTTATTTCTTTTCCATTTTCTACAGTGACCATCGTTCTGCAAGTTTCTCCTCACAATGTAGAATTGCACTGCATCATCTTGTCTGTCCGCTCACTGCAGATCATCTGGCCATTGCTCATTATATTATAATGATGTTTAATCTCCTGTTTCTTCTTCCATTCCTTCAAAATGCAGTGACCATCATTCAGTGAGTTTCTCCTTCTTTCTACATGGAGAGAAGACAGTATGTAGTAATGTAGAAGTGGGATTGCATCAACCTGTCTGTCGACTCACTGCTGATCATCTGGCCATCGCTCAGGGTTCCGCTACTGCTGTGCCAGGTAGGAAAAGACATAAGTCCTCGATAACGGGGCATAATTTCATTTTGGTCATTACTTGGTACATGTAACTGTGTAAACTTGCTGATCACAAAATTTAGGATTCTCTTATTTTTTTCCAAAGTAATTTTTATTCTATCGGAATGTAAGGAGAAAAAGAGACAAAACAGAAAAAAAAAGAAAAAAAAAAGACCGACATAAGATTTACTTACAGAGATTGATCTCAAGGATTTATAGAAAATCAATATTTATATATAATTCATCTTGTGTAATAAGTGAAAACAAAAAAAAACCAGATAAATTAATTTGACCTATTATGTGGTGCATCTATGCATGAAGTACTTAGTCCAATTTTAACAGTAATTTTGCTTCAAGAAGATTTATTGAAAGTAGCACAACCATTGCTTTTTTTTCATTTTGACCCTACTCTTATTGAGTTACTTGATTACAACCGTAATGCCAATAGTCTTCATTTGTGTCACATTAAATGAATATTGATTTCTTTTCTCTTGCCCCTGCAGTGATCCTATCCCCATATGGGCTGAGCGGTTTCTTGACTGGTCAGGCCTACAAGTCCAGCCACCAAGTTGGCCAGAGAGTCCTGTACGAGTGGCAGTTCTTCTACCCGGTCAAGTCACAGCAGAAGTCAAAAGGCGAGCATGACAGACACCATCACCACCACCATCATCATCATCATCACCACCATAATCACCAGCAACATCATTATCATCCGGGTTATCGAGATGAAGATGAGGATAATACGGTACCAGCTGTGGTCGAGGTTCATGTCGGTAAGTTTGTTACAAGAGATGATAGACATGGGGGTGTTGTTCAAAAGTTGCAATTAATCGGAACGTGCCAATCAAAATCATTGTGTCGTACATATATCTTCGTGCTCATACTGTGCGAGAATGAAAATGCGCGTTACAATTTGCAAAGTTGCAGTTGATTTGCAGTTGATTTTGAACAACACCCCCATAGAGAGGAATCACTCCTGATATTGATATGCTGTCAGGGAATGAAGTAAACAAGAAAAAATTAGATAATTAACCTTTGAAAATTGAGCAAAATCTGATCAACTGTTTTAAAAAAGTTTAAAAGTTTCAGTTTATAACTATGATAGGGACACTTGAGTTGGCAACTTTGGCAGAATCTGTGATGAACATATTCACAGACAGGTCCCTGTTTATCTTTGAACAATTTTTAATGGATTTGTCAAAGGATAGTTGAGAAGGGCGGAAAGGCATGTCATGCATGCACTTGAGCAAAAGATAAACAAAGAATGTTCTCCACATATTTGAAGAAAGAAGAATCATGGAATTTGATTTACAGCATTAATGAAGAGTTGTCTGCCATAGCATTAAATATTCTCTCAACATTTTTATTTAGAAACTCCATCAGAAGATATTAATCACTTAAACATTGAAAATTCAAAGCTTCTGATCTGATTATCAGATTTCTATTTGATCATCCATTTTTTTCTTCATTCATTGATACCATACTGATGTCACGGATGGTTCCCCTTTAAAGTACAATAACCCTTTGTGTACCAACCATGTATACATTGCGTATAGATAATAGAAGTTCCTCACATTCATGTTGCACTTCAAATTGTTCTCGCAGTCTTCCAATAAGGTCTTCAGCTCTGTTTCTGTGTCTGTATGTTTGTTTTCCCTGGGCATCTGTTGTCCATGGATGGCTAGTCAATTCTATGTTCATCAGTTCATTGGAGTGACATCAAGCAATCACATTTTATTGCGTACCATGATAAGATGGGTAAGCGGTGAATGTCCTCCAGATCATCTTGTGCAGCTGTCTATGTTGGAAGCTTTCACATGCTTTCAATGTTTAAAGTGACTTATTTGTACGGACATTGGACCATGAAAGTAAACTGAAATGGACTCTTCAATTCTCGTTTTTTATTTCTTTTTTTTTGTTGTAAAAAGTTTTGAAAGAATGGCTTACTGCCCCGATATTGTCAAATGGAAACATATCAGTGTAATTGTTTGCTTTAATTGTAAAATATGTTTTTAATTGTGAAGTCATTTGGGATCTTTTTCATGTTTGAAAATCCTCTTTTACAATTAATTTCCAATTAAATGTCCCTTTTTTGCATTGAGCAACGTTGAAATGAAATAACATGAAATTGTTTTTCTAATGAGTGGCATTGAGGAAAAAGGAGTCAGGTGGTCTGAATTTATTTTTATTTGTTTTATGGCAAAGAAAAGCCGTAGAACCTGTCAAAAAACGTGTTCTGAAATATTCTATGTGTGAATCTATGAATTTGATGAAATTCTTTTTCACTAAAATAAAAAGAAATTCAATTTTGGCAATTTTCATTTGTTTTGTTTAGCTATAAAGTGGTGACTACTGTTTGTGATAGATAAAAGTTCATTTCAGAGAAATAATGACCGCAATATTGCAAAAGGAAATTGAATCTCACGTAGTTGTTCAAGCATATCTGCGTGTTACATTTCTCTTTTCTTGTGAAATTCAAACTCTCCCAAGACACATTCCAATGATACACGTACGCTAGACATAGATTGAGAAGTTCAGGAATATTATCAGTCACAGAGTTTTGCTTACTACCCCTCCTGTCGCTGTAAGGAAGTAGGCCTATACATATAACTGTTGAAGTGGGTATGCATTTCCCCCCTTGGTTAGGGATTGAAGGCTTCCTACAAAGTATTAATGATATGCGCCCCAGTCTCGCGCTGCCCTGCTGCTTCCTGTTCACAATCATGAACTAGTCTTACTACTTCAGACTCTTTTGTAAAGTTAACCAATTTAACATATTGCTTGTTTTTATTTTCAACACAAAGAAAGAAAATGAAATGTCTTGATTCATTCATGAGACCTATTCTGTCCGAAGAACTTGTACTTTGGGTAAAACTTGTGTTCTAAATATTTCTAAGTATTTTGTAAATTAGAATGAAATTGGAACCGGTGGAATCTATACATTTGCCAAGAACCGATCACCGGAACTGTATGGTAATAATAATATGAGGTTCCTTTAGTGCCCTAATTACCTCTGTTAGAAGTCTTGAAGCGTTCTACAATTAATGCAGGATTATTACCTTGGCTTCAGCAATGGTAGCTTATGTGCTTAAGGATTTGGAAGGTAAAAAAAGGATATCTTTGGAAGCGCTATTTTCTTAACGGACAGGTGCGTGGATGTTTAGCATTGTACAAAAATTTACTTTACTCTATGACTATTAATGAGAATTACTTTTCTCATTGCTGCTATACTATCAGAGGGGATTCTTCTGTTTTGGACCCAGGAAGTTACGAGGAGACGGACCCAGTGCGTCATTTCCCATAAGAGGGACTACGGACATTGACACTTGATGAGTTCAGGCTAAATTCTTGGACTTTCCCCAATTTAACACATCTCAATCTTGTAGAAATTGTACTAGTTTAAGCTTATTCATCGGCCAGATTGCTGTCCTTGCGATGTTATTTGGGGGGTCAAATTTTGCTTTTTGTAGGATGTGTTTCATTTTTGTCTCTGTCTTCTTCAAGATGGCCTTTGAAAACGAAGTTGATCTCTCAACACGAAAACGTGAGGGACTTTATTTGTCAACCTCTCTTGTGAAGGCCATATTACACTCATCAGTGGTGTATAGTGTCTGCTAGATCTGAGATTAAATATGTAATCTGTGGTTGAAATCATTTTTATGACATTAATGCTTGACATTAGTTTGTTCTGAGCTGTTTATGCTAAACATTTACTGTTGTTAGCCATACTTTGATATAAATATTAAAGAGGTTCTCTGTAGTTTTCAATGGAACTTATGACTATTGACTGTCAACTGTCAAATTGCATTTAAGGAGCCTTCAACTCAGCAGCAACTGCACATTGAAAATATAGTTGAAATTGTATGAAAATTGCATTTCTGTGCTCTGATAAATTTTCGACCTTTTCTGTTTCAAGTTGATTAGATAACATACATGTGTAGGCCTAATCCTCAAAATTTTGATAATTCAAAGCTTGTAATTTTATGTTTGAAGACAACACACAAAAAAATTCAAATTCCTGATACTGATTTCTCCAAATGTTATCTCCATAAACTTATTCATGTGGTATGTAACCAAAACTACATGACATAATTCATAAAAAGGAGCATCTAATAGCGTACTAAAATTTCACCTTACATGACAAATGATAAGCATAATCCACTCCTGAGAATGGGATTGAATAAAGTACGTAATTAGGTCTTCCCCAAACAGGAGAGATATAATTATATTATCCACACACACACTCATTCTGACAGTACATGTATGTGAGCAAAGAGATGTGAGCGTGCCAAGCGGCGATGTGCAGCATATGTATTGTACAAGGTACAATCTCGAATGATTGATGAACTTTATATTGACCCTTGCTGCTCAGTGTGTGCATAACTCTGATGCATGGAACTGCTCTGACGAGACTAGTTCGGCCAAGCAAGCAGGCAGGCAAGCAGGCGGGCAGGCTATGATGTAGTGTAGCCCACCAGTATAAAGCAGAACAAGCTAGTGAATATATAATATACTTGTATAGAAGAAATCATGCAATTCATGGCATGTTCATTTTATAACTTCCTATTTGGGAAGGCATATAATAAACAAATCCAAATTATTTGGAACTTCATAGACATTTTAATGTCTGGGATTTTATTATACCGGGCTAAATAAAGATGCCGGAAAGTAACATGGAAAAAAATTCTATTCTACAAGTTTAAAAATAGATAATTTCCCCAAAAGAGCGTAGATTTATTACCTGGGTTGTTTCGGGATGTTTGTTGGCATTCATGTGTCGCAGGGAGGGAAACAGATTGCCAGGGAACATTTCTCGCTTGCCAATGTTTGACCTGTTGTCTTGAAAACAGGAACCACTAGGCTTTTGTTCTTGTTTTATTCAAATACTCAGAAACTTTATTATATTGGCTGAATTAGGTAGGCATTTATTTTCAATCCTTCACCAGTGCCATCCATTGCCATTAAAATAACATCTTCTTCTACAGTAGGAATCATGAATATAACAATCAAATTCAATAAAAGCTATAGATTGAATTATAAAAGAGTGAATATGTATGGCCTACAGTCTCTTTAAAATTTGCTCATTCTGTCATTGTCCTGCTATGCATAAATGACTAAATAATTGAGTGTAATGATAGTTTCTAATCTCCTGCTCCACCATTGCAAAACACCTTCCTTGAGCTTTAAACTGTTTACTTAACCCAGTAGAAATAAGACAAACAATTATTACACTTGCAGGCATGGTACAAGGTCTATACAAGCCAATTTACATTCAACAAAAGCAGTAGGCTAGTAGTGCTTGTTGGTCGCTTGTACCTTGCGTACAATGAATTACGGGATCTTTCTACGCTTATTCAGGCCAAGATCACTGACCCCTTACCGGAGGGGTCATTAGACCAGAAATTAAGCCCAGACCTCAAGGGGGCAAGCACTAGATGAATAGACTCTACATCTTACTCCTCATTTGAAACAGATAACAGGTTAGCCAAGAAGCCTCAATGGATAAAACCGATTTCTATGGCGATGCCAGTGAATTAACATTGATCCACTTCTCTCCCTCCACGCCAGCAACTCTCATTCCGCTAGCTTCATTGTGAGAAAATGGCCATACAGTCCCTGGCTTCCTCCCTCTCTCCTAAACGGTTAAACACTCGCAGGATGCGCATGGAGGAAGGTTTCCAGCATTGTTGCCAGGGCAACACATTATTCAGATTAAATAGGTAGAGTTCAGAGAATTTTGACATTGAGGAGGCTTGAGTGCACTTCCCTCTGACTGCCACAGATAGACACATTTCAAAAGTCCTTCCTCCTCATAGGCTACTTATTCAGACACTTCTGCGATGAAGATGCCATAAGGTAGTTTTCAAATCATTCTGACTTTAATGACGGCTAACGAGCTTCCTCTTTATTAAAGGCACCTGTAACCATTTTCTGAATGTTGAGCTCCAGTAATTATCTCAATGCATGTGTTTCACTTTATTTATTTTTTTTAAACTTAGAATATCTCAAGAGTACGACTCAATAAAATAACCTCATGAATGCTAAAAGAGTAAAAGTAGATAATTGCTCATGGGTTTTAGATAGCGTAAAGAGCATGGATTTTTGCATAAGCTGCTTGTGTGCAATCGAACACTTACGCATAGCCTTGGCTCAATCAATATTTTGAATTATAAATGACAAATGAACTTCAAAAATCCTGTTGATTTTGAGGGTTTTAATCTTTTTTGTTATTTATTTGACTTTTCTTTTTATATATACCGGTAAAGCATTGACTCGATCAGATACTATTTCAATCCTCAATAATGTTAGTCAGTACCTTTAACAAGCATCAATTGAGTCAACTCTGAGGCATGCTAGAGTTGTTAATTCATTCTAATGATGGACAATCGTAAGTGCTGGGCTCTTAAAAAGCGTTGATCAGATGATCCTTGCTCTGACATGACAAGTGTTTCGCTTCTTGCACACAAGTGATGTATAGGAGGCCAGGTACTGTGGTAATATTCAGAGGGACTCTTATATGGATACTGTAAAGACCAATTTTTTAGCAAACATAGATTTGAGTGAATTTATAACAGACCTTTTCATACATTAGCGATCAGTTATATTCACGTTTTGAAAGATCCTTACAAGTACACAAGTTTATTGGCATTAAAATAAGGGAAAATGTTTGTGTGTTCATGTTCGTGAAATTCACGAAAATAAACCCCAATTTCAGCTTATACAGTAGGCCTATATTTACCCAATTAGTGAGAGGACTAGATTTGTGAAATTTGAAATGAAATGATGATACAGGGTAGTATTATGGCTTCAATTTTGATATTGATTGAATTATCAATTGTTCACACCTTTTAAAAAGAATTCAAATTACTAACACCAATTTTTGTAGGGAAATTAACATGATGCATGAATTTCTTTTATTCAAATTTATTTTTATTCAAATTGTATATTCTCAAAATAATGCATCTTTTGGGTACATGTACCATGTCATTGTCTGTGATTCCTAATGTATTTTGGTGGGGAGGTGTCATTTTCAAAACTCTCCCCCCCCCCCCCCCCCATAGACCAAACCATGGGATTAAGACTACATGTAGGTAAATTGCAGGATTGTGTAGACTGAAATACAGTATGTGTCCATACCAATGTTCAGACTTTTACCATGTGTTGGTTCACTTGCTTTTCATTTTGATCTATTCATTGTGACATGCTGTGCACCCAAGCTATTGCATGAGACTCATCTTCATGTGCAGTCAATGAGATAGCTGTGCCTGTGTTGAAAGGAACAGAGAAACATTGTTAAAGCCCAAGTACAGTTTTGGTAAAAGCAAATATTTTTGTTTCCAGATTTTGTCTTCAAATCTATATGAAATGAAGTCTAGTATCCTGAATATAAGGCACAAAGCATAGTGTGAAAAATGCATGAGTTTTGGTAAAGTTATAACTTAAAATTTGCAAAAATATCTCAGCGTTGTGTACCCCGACACTTAATCAATATTTTCTTTCGCTATAAAGGACACCTTCCCGTGCACAGAAACGGGTGAAAATTTCAGAATTAAATTTTCATGTATACCTTTTTAATATTCTTTTGTCAAATTTCAAAAATAACCTTCCTTATGCCTGATAACATACAAAATATTCTTATTACCAAGAGAGGACGCTAAATATGGTTTAACGGTCAAATTCAATTTTTCAAACAGCATCAGTTGGTAAAAAAATATGCTTTGGTCTCGAAATGTGTGTGAAATACATATGTCATGATAAACATCCCGTAAAATTTACATTTCTTAATCGTCACCAAAACTGTATTTGGGCTTAAAGAATGGTGAAAACAAAGTTTACCTGTAACGCTCAATGCATCTTGCAAAAAAAGACCACATTTTTTTTCATTACAAAGGTCGTCATACATAATTGCTTTGTACTTTGTTTTCTGACTTTGAGATCTACAATCTTCAGGTATTTTAAGGATTTTTATTCTAGTGAAATACCAGTCTAACTGGTTTCATGAATAAATATCCTGCTAATTCGCATCAATTAGTCTTTGTTTGGGATGATCTGACACTAGTCTATGGAAAAATGAATTCAGTCAATATATTTCTTGAGCATGCTTTCTAAAAATGATGATGCTAAAATTGTGAGAAATTGCAATGTGAGGACACTGCACTTACGCCTATTGTTTCTCCAACCATGTGAAAATTAATTTTCTTTTATGTGGTGAATGGGATATGCTTGTAACTGATTGCCATGGCAACCATTTCTTTTACCCTGGATTGACCATGTTTAAAAGCCGTATGTGTTTTCTTCTTGCTCCCGTAGCATTTTCTTTCCAGTGTGCACTCACTCCATCTACCTTCTATTTCTCCATCTTTCTCCATCTTTCTGAAATGAATTGATGAAGAGGAAAATGGAGACAACAACAACAACAACAAATGATAATAACAAAGCATGAGTTAGGTCTTCAGAATCTTCTTCTTTATTATTGAATATAACTGATGGGAACCATAAAATAATTGTCTGCAGACTGTTTCATAAATCAGCGCTTAACCCCCACTATTGCCTAGGATCAATTCTGTGATAAATCTCGGTAAAGACGACTTCCATCTCTCCTATAGCCTCTTGTCACATCTACTTTATAACCTCGTCATGCAGATGAAGATCTTCATTGCCCAATCTCTACATCAAAATCAATATCTTGTACTGGGGTTTTAACTCGCATTAATGGACTTCCATTCTTATAAACTCTGAGATATTTCTGGCTAAGTGCTAGAATTCAGTTTTGGCTTTATTACAGCGAAGTTTCCAGGAATAATTTTCCAGGGATATGGGTTTCATAAACGGTGTACTCTTGATGTGAGTGTTTGTCTGGAGAAAGAGGAAATAGAAAATGGATACGTTGAGACCAATGGAAGCTCTCTTTTATACTTCTCTATATGATTTCTGAGTTAAGAACACAATGAATTATTATTTTGCAAGTTGCATATTTCTCCACAGTCCTAGAATCTAGCATCAGATCAGAAAATACATGTAAAAGGAGATGTGAATGTATGATATATGCTTGAAAGTGGATAGCATTATGAAAACAAATTAATATCCATGGTCAGAAAAAATATAGATAGATAATAAATAAATAATGAATTAAAAGGTCAAGGGGGGGGGGGTGGGGTGGGTTAAAAACAACAACTTCTTGCAGAGAAGTCCATCACACATGTCATATCATGTGATCAAAATTTGCCAATTTGCATGAAAAATCACCTTTGATTTATATCATCGATAATTGATACAAGATTTCTCTGGTGCAGACTCTTTCTTTTAGCTCAAAGTTTCTTTGCAAACCACAACAACAGCAAAAATCATGAAGAAAGTTAAAAAGGGGAAAAATAAACATTGGTTTTAGTTTTGTACATATTGTCTGTTTCCAAGGTACTGATAGACAATAAAGAGAACAGGTAAAAATTCAAGGATTTCATGGTGATAGGAAATACTTTGGAGGAAGGGGAGACTGTTTGTAGATCAGTCTAGACAAGATCTTTCACTTGTAGTACCTCTTACCCATGAATCATACACCCCTTCTTTCATTTTCCTTCCTCTCACTTCTTTTTCTCTTACTTTCTCTCTCACTCTCTCCCTGATCGTTGTCCCACCCCATCCCCTCTTTCCACACATCCCCCATCTCATATCCTCTTTGAATTCTCAAAGCACAAACAATTCATGTTCTATAATCATGGGAATTTTGATGGTGTGAATATTCAGAATTGAATGAGAAATGCCTCAGAATAAGATAGTCAGTCACTCCTATTCACTCCCTCCCCTTATCCCTCCATTTATCCATTAATTTTCTATCCTTCGCAGCCTTTCTTTTCCCCTCCACCAAGTCTCATTGTTTCCCTTTCTCATATACACAGCTCTACCCTTGTTTCCCCTCCCACCTCTTCCA
Organism: Temnopleurus reevesii; assembly: GCA_036244855.1. NCBI lineage: Eukaryota > Metazoa > Echinodermata > Echinoidea > Temnopleuroida > Temnopleuridae > Temnopleurus > Temnopleurus reevesii. Next base: position 63,358 of record BQKZ01002040.1, read on the forward strand.
CACCCTCTTTTCCCCTCACCATTTTCTCTCCATGTTCCCTTCCCCTACCTCTTTGCCAGCTTCTACCTAGTCCTTCACAAATCTACCCGCGTACCCCACTCTCCCTTCATTTTCTTCGATTCTCTCCCCTCTCACATCTACCCTACTATCCCACTCTCTCTCCCTCCATTTTTCTTCTTTCATCTCTCTTCCCCCTTATCTTCTCTAGCTTCTCCCCTCTCACTTCTACCCTACTCTCCCACTCTCGCTCCTTTTTCTTCTCTCCTCCCTTCTGTTCCCCTGCTACTTTTCATGCTGCTCCCTGTCACATTTCCCCTGCTCTCCCTTTTCTCTCTTCCAGGTCTTCACAAAAACCTCTACACTTTTCTCTTTCTGTATATTCCCCTAGTACATGCCCCATCCCCTCTTCTTCTGTTGTCTCCTTGTTTGATTACTCCCCATCTCTCCCACGCTCAGCCTTCTCTCCCAGCCCTTGCACTCGAGCCTCAATTTGTCTCCATTCTCATATTTTGTCCCTTTACCTGCCCATTTTCCTTGTTTTTCAATTAGCTAAGTGATCATGAAAATATGGCCTTCGCAAACAAGTGAGCAAAAGGTGCATTTTATGATGGAATTGGCCATCCAGTGGATGTGCCTTTATACTTGTGAACTCTTTATTTTATTAGACTAGCTCGTTAGATGAAATTAGTTTCATTATGCTAATTAACAAGAAAAGCAGGTTTTGAACTCTACAGAATTCTTGTTGCTTGGTAGTATCCATTCTCCCCATCATGAATTCTAGATTACCAGTTACACAATGAATAATATCTAGATTCATCAACATAGTGAATTGATTTGCCATTACAGTGAACTAGTGCGTTCTTACATGATAATGAATGCAAGCATTCCTGTAGATGTACTATGCAAGTTGCGTTGGACATTATCATATTCCGATTTCAACCCTAATGTTCTCATGCTTCATCGACTCCTCCAAGCGTAATGTATTTTCAACACGTCGCAATCTGTGATACCCGGGGAAGCAAGAGTGTCCCTTTTCTTCATCCTCGCTCCTTTTCTGCCTCTGTCCCTCTCTGCTTGTCTTTCCCCATCTCTTTCGCCATCTCTCTGTCATTCCTTTTCATTGCCTATCTTATCCAATTATCTTATGTTTGTGATAAAAAGATTCCTTTCATTTTTCCCTTGTCTTCTGCCCTCTCTTGTTTCTCTGTCTGTGTGTCTGTCTGTCCCGTTCTCCACATGATCATATTCCCCATGTCATTCTTTCCTCTGTTAGCATTCACTCCATTCTTTTCGTTTTACTATTGGAGCAGCTTTAATCACCATCTTTTCCAGTATGGTTTGTTGTGTTTTTGTTCAGTGCACCAACGCATGAGTTTCAAGCCCGGTGAGTCGCTGGCGGTATAATTGTATGTGCGTCGGGATTTCTCTCGCCCGTGATGCATTAAAGAGCTTGTTTGACGAGGCCGAGTGGAGGTGGGATACGGAGGGGTGGCCATGCATGCGTAATAACGTCTTATAACTCTTTGCTGACAGACCAGTTCAATCATGGTGGTTGGAACGCCCCCTCCCCTGACTTCTAACGTATGTCTATATGGATGACTTATGAATGATTTGCGAAAGAAGGGCAGGTGTGTTAGAGTATGGAGGTATCTCTATTCCTATCATTCCCATCACACTCCAACATCCTCCTTGCCCTTCACTTCAGCCTCTTAATCTCTCACATCCATCTCCTCTCCTTCTTTTATCCGCTCTATCCCTGATACTGCATCACTCTTGCTTATTCACCCCTTCCTCCTGCTTTCCACCTCATAATTTTTTCCTCTCCCTCCTTCCTCTCCCCTCTTCATTCCTCCTTCCCTCCCCATTCCTCTCCATCTCCTCTTGTCCCCTTCTCTTCCCCTCCCTCACCACATCATCCCTCGCTATGGTCTCCATTCTCTTCTAAGAATAATTTCCTATCGCCCCTCCCTCCATTTTCCATTACATTTTTCACCATTTCTCCCTCTAGTTTCCTCATATATCTGTTCACCCCTCCTTATGCTCTCTCCCTATGGGGTTATACATGCACACACAAAAAGAAGCAAATGCTTGAGACCTTTTTTTAATGCATGAGTATGGATCAAAATCATCCATACAAGTACCAATGTGGCTTGTAGGAAATGATGAAGACTTAACAATTTTCGAGCTTGAATCTAAATTATTCAATGGCTTTGTGACTTTTGAGCAAAAGAATTGTGACAGACATGAAAAGCAAAGATGCAGAGCAAATGAAGATAATGGAAAAATTAGAAATATATATGAGATTAATATGAGAGAGGGAGGAGACATTTCTCTTTTCTTGAAGCTTTATCCTTTCTCATTCAATTACTCTGAAGATAGATCATGGTTCACACACAGCATTTTCTCATGTTGAAAGAATGTCTATGTTTGATAAAGAATGTTAGTTTCCAGCCATTGGGATGCTTCCTTGCACCATTTTGTACATTAAGGATAGTGTGTGTGACACTTCTTCTCCATAATCATGTACTTATTTTCCTTTTTAACTTAACGTACAGCTTATTCGCTCTCGTTTCCGATGCAATGTTTCACCTCGTTGACATCGCAAGCAATAGTACATTTAGAGTGATTATCGTAACCATTACCTGTGAAGAAGTGCTTCTGTCTGTTGCTTTTTAATAGGCCAAGCAGTTTGATATCTTCACCTAAGGCACAGTCTCTATTCATAAAAACTACCCATCTCTGAAGACGCCTTTTATAATT
>BQKZ01002041.1:0-10441 GCA_036244855.1 Temnopleurus reevesii
TGTGAGTAAGACAGCCCCAACATTTGTCCCACAGGTATTAATATTAGATGAGCAACTTTCGATCACCCCCAAAATTCTCTTCATACGCAGATGGATGTATATGAGGTCATTTGTGGCAATCCCTTGATTGCAAACTGATTAAATCAGCAATGGATATTAGGACGAACAGTCACCAGAGCTAAACAGAATTTGAATCATTCTTCATTGTGTGTTTACTTACTCCTGGAACATGTTGAACCAACAATCATACAGCTAGGTTAACATGGTGAACAACGACATTGGAATGCAATTTATGCTCAATTCCATGTTTCCACAAGTCTATCAAAAAGAACAACAGGCTCAGTGGGGGAAGAATTTAAGGTACATTCAGTTCAGGTGAAAGGACATTATGTTTTATGTTAATCAATACGTTCCACTTCCAGCGATTGCAACAAGAGGTGAATATGACCTCATATACACCCATCTTTACATGAAGAGAAGGAGTGTTCCCAAATTGCCTCACTAATGCATTAAGAAAAATGATAAAATATATGAAACAGATTTAAAGGCTCTCTCAACCACACGGGTGATGGTCAAGGTAGCATTGATCACCACAAGTCAACATGCATTGTTTTATTATTATTGATAAAAATAAATGACCCTCTGTGTATGAAAGAAAAAATTCATGTAATTGTTTTTTTTTAAGAAATTGGTCATGATTGATGATGATGATGATAAAATGTAGAGGAAAAGTTAAAAGATACCTGTGTGGTTTCAAATGTAAGCTCATTCCTCCTTCCTTCCACTACAATCTTATACTCATTCAGGATTGGTGCACCAAACAAGAGGATCCTAAGAGGAGAACATACAATGAAAAACATCAATAATAACACAGAATCCAGAACTAGATCATTTTTACAAGTCAGAACTTGACTATGAACATGTAATAGTCTGCAAGCACATACCCTAGGCTTTCGGTGTGTGCATGTGCAGAGCGTGACACAGGGTATGCATTGTGCAACTGCATCACACACACACAACATTGCTCTATGTAGATACACAATGCATACCCTGTATCACTCTCTGTACATGCACACATCAAAAGCCAAGGGTCTGTCCTTGCAGACTAGACCCAGAACTACACATGTAGATCACTTTATAGGTCATACCTTGACTAACGTGCAATGTAACATCATTGAAGTTTCTTCTTGTCGGGATATAGATGTTTGATAGCATTCTGAACATTTTATTTTCAGCTCATATTTAGGTTAAAACAATTTGGGAAGATTTGTTTAATAACACATTGAATCTAAAACGTTTACCGTACATCCCTGGGCACATGAAAATAAAATATCATATCACACTTAGTTCTAACACTCATTCAATAAATATGATTAATTGCAAAATTAAATGTATCTTGAATCACAGCCCCTGGTTTCAAAGAATTCTTAAATGCAAATGCAATCAACTAGAAATATCTATGTTCAGATCTGTTCGTTGCTCTTTGAAGTATTAAAACAAGAAGAATACAGTTACAACATTCTATAAACAACCATTAAGATTATTAGCAGAATTGAATAGTACTGGGTTTCAAAACCTATTGTATAATGATAGGCAGGTTTTAATGTGCATGTCGATGTGATACGTATGACATACTTATGCGCAACAGTGCACACATTCTTATCTCGTAACTATGGTTCATGAATGATGAACCCCTAGTCCACTGCCCCAATCTGTCACACACATCTCTTAGTGTTCTCGTTCGCTCACTCATCTCTAAAGAGCCCACTTTTTTATACAAGCGATCTGTCCTGCTATTCTGTCAACTGCAAAGAGTCAACCAAAATTATAACTGGTTTTGGAAACGAGTGAACAAAAGCAGCGATGTGTTGATTCGTACTTCTGGACAACTGTGACGAGGGGCATGACGATGAAAATCAAAATCTCCATAATGGAAATAAGTATGCAATCGACATTCAAATGTACAGCCCCTATCTTACACCCAATAAATTATCTTACATTTGCCATTAGCATTTCATATTTCTTAACAAAGCCTAATGTATGTACAGAATTCAGACATCAAAGGGTTAATCAACCTGCCATAGAAAACAACTTACTTTCCATATGGAATCTCTTCTATAGGACTAGCCATGCCTTGTTTATGAATAGCAACCATGTCAACACCGACAGCAAGCCAGAGACCAGATGGATAGCGTGTATCTTTACATTCTACTTCAAAGAGACGTGCCCCGTAGTACTGCCATTGACGTATGATGGTCATGAAGCCTTCTTGTGCTTGCTCTGGGCTCAGGTGCTGAGGGAGAGGGGAAATGGGAACAAATTATACATCAATACTGATTTGTGATTATTGGTTATAAAATCACTCATGTGACCCTCCAGATGATAAAAGGTAACTATCCCCTTGTGAGTGCAATATTAAAGTAACACAATTTGGCAGTAGATACAGATTCAGCTGATTTTGTCAAATGGGCAGGTTTACTGATGCAAATTTTCCGCATTCTTCGCATGCAAAGGTTGTTCTTGACAACCAAAAAGCTTGCCAAAGGTTTGCCTGACATAGCAATAAGTAATATATGCTACCTGGATTACAAGTATTGTACTTCGACTGTAACTAAGCAACCTAAGGAATGCCATGTAAACACAGTCGTCGGCAAGAAACTGGCATAAATTTGAATAAATTAGCGAACCGGTCGATTACAGTACATAAAAATGCAGAGCAAAGTTGCAGTGTTCACGATTCACAAAAGATACAAAGATGCGAAGTAAAAAGTATCAAAACCACAAAATGTGTCTGTCTAGCTTGGTTGTGGAATCATTATAACCAATAAGTTGATGTATAAGAACCACATCATTAAGTCTTTTTGTTGGCTCCTTGTACCAAAAATTTGGTACATGTACAGTATATCATGATCGTGACTGAATGGAACTTATCAAATAGATATCTGGATGAATTAGGGAACATGGTAGAGTGGAAACTCAGCATAAAGAGATCTGATATAACAAAATATCTGCTATAAAGAGGTACAAAATCTGGTCCCAGCTTTTTATAACCCATTGTTTTTTAGCTCTGCTATAAGGAGATTACTGCTATAACAAGGTACACATGTATTTTAGATGGTCCCAATCACCTCATTATATTGAGTTTCCAATGTAGTGAATTCTGTCTACACAAAATCCCTGATATTGACTATGAACAGTCATTTGCAAAAGTTCAAGACCACTTTTAATATTTGTATTAACCTGTACACATTCAATGGTGGAGTCAGAAGAGTTTAACTGACATCTTTGGGTGACATTTGCTCCAATTCACTGCTTGAACAAGTTGTAGTGCTCAGACTACCAATGAAACCCTAGAAAAGACAAGTAAGTTTGATCTCTTGGAAAGATTTTGCGAGATATCATTAAAGCAATGTCGAGGATCAAATCATTGTGAGAGAGAGATCACGCAAGATCTTTCTGTAAATTGAGGCACCTGTCTTTAATACAAGGAAACTGATATTAATATGAACATTAGTTTTAATAATTAGAGCAGAAAATTAAGGACCAACTTGCACACATACCGGTATGTGTGTGTATTAAACCCCCTGTGAGTATAAAGATATGACTGTATAGAGGCAAGTGAAACAATTGCAGGTGGTGTTAAACATTTGCAATAGACTGTACAGTATTTGAATGGGAGCATCCCACGAGTCCGACAGCCCACGAGTCCGACAGCTCACGAGTCCGACAAAAATGAATATAAGCCTACTACATCGACAATTTTCAAAATGAGGTTCGAGCTAGACATTTTGACTTTCACGCTCGCAAGATCGACACTGACAAATTATTTGCTTTGAGCCCGACAGCACGCAAACAGACCTACGAGACCGACTAACATAAATATAGTGCAAAAGGCAAACTGTCGGACTAATAGACCAATTTTACCTAGAGTCGGTCTCATTTGCAAAATTTATGTTCGGTCGTAATCATGTGCGTTTTCATAATTTTGTCGGATTAATGAGTTGTCTGACTCTAATCCGTTTTTAAGTAATGTCTATTTCGTGCACCAATTATTCAAAATGTCGGCCTCGTAAGCTGTCGGACTCGTGGGTTGTCGGACTCATGGGCTGTCGGACTCGTCGGTAGTACCCATTTGAATGAGAGTGTTGTATTACCTTCAATGTCTTCCATTTCTCAATGACAGCTGTGGTGGTAGCAGAGATGTCATCCGCATACACACTGTCTAAGATTGACTCGTCTGATGCTGTTCATACAAAACAAGGTCAAACACAACTTCATTAAATCTCCATTCAGTATTGATTGGTCAATAAGTCATGACACTAATTAAAACAATGTGTTCAGAATACGGTATATAGGTAATAATATACACTCGGACATTGATGTGCCTCCAATAGATGGAGAAAAATACAATGATCAAGCTTAAAAAATGAAGCAAAATCCGACAATCCATTCAATCCATCCATTCTAAGTTTTGATTTCTTGATGATGATGAAATTAGATTTAAATGTGTTTCTCATTGAAGGCTGACGGTTTCTTCCCCTCATGGTGTCCTAAATTGGCAAACGAAACATACAAAATGGCTGCTTACATTGATTCTGTATGCATTTTGGGATGAATCTTGCTGATTCCTTATCTACTTTTATTTAAAAAGAACAAAATGTGAAAATCTGTGTACAAAATGAATGGAGAGTTCTCCATGTTGGCAGCCATATTTTTGCCTGTAAGTTGCCAATTTAGGGAGCCCATGAAGGGTTAAAATCAAAACGTCATAACTTTTGAATGGATTGTCAGATTTCAATCAAATTTCCACACTTTGATCATTGTATTCTTCTTCATCCAATGGAAGCACATCAAATTTGATAAAACCATTTTAACAAGGGTTTAATGACAAGAAAAATCTGGAAAAACAGTGATTATTATGGGGCATGAAATTATTAGATATCAATTGATTATTTCCTACACTTTGAAGAGGTTAAATTCACTGTAAACCTTTTTGATGCCAAGGAAATTATATGAACATATTTTCTCATTTTACCTTGCTTTTAAATTGATATAAAATTCAAGCTCCGAGATCTAAGATGAGCTAAATGTTACTGTACTCTGACTTGCCCTTTAAAGGTGATACATGTGTGTATTAAGAAATATAATGATGAAATACAATGACAGGAGAAAAATAAATGGATCATGCAAATGATACCATTGAAATAAGAAAATGTATTTTATGTTCGTTGGTGTGCTGATACAAGAATGTTATGCCATGTCAACCCACAGGGGCCACAGAGCATTTTGAAAAGTGGCTGGGTGGCCACAGTGGGGAATGTGGATAAGCATTTTCACACACTCCCATAGGCTTGCATGTATACAAAGTGCGAGTGGGTCTGGAGCCCCCATGCTTCTGTGGCCCCTGAGCCATGGCAAGCTAAATTTGGTGACACATGCAACATGGTGGAAAATCAACTCTACTGAAAATAGAGCACTACTTGAAATGTGTAGTCAGTTGCATAATGTTTCACATACTCAAGCAAGTGTTTATCTGTAGGCACTGTGAGATCAAAGAAGAAAGAAATTGGACAAAGTAACAATACAAGTAGGTCTACACTGTATCATAAAAAAAAAAACTTTCATGTTATTCAGCAGGGGTGACACATGTTCTATATTCCTTGGCAAAATAACAGGGAAGATACCTTATGGAATGATAAGTTTACCCAGTTTGCCCAATTTGTTTGTTCTTTCATCTCACATACAGTGATGGATTTTAACATATGTTCATTTAAATGGTACATGTAGGTATAACAACATTGTTACTCCATATTATATATAGAACCATAATCTAAGAAATGTATAAATTAAATCATTCCGCATGTAGTACAAGTTATTCAATTCAATTTAAACAAAGGAGTAGTTTTCCCAATGCATAAAATAGTGATGCTTAATGTATGGGTTCTATGAAATGAAGGCAACTTATAAACTGCATTGATATAATATCAATGACACTTAAACATTAATGAAACATTGTGTGTATTTTATTGCAAATAACTTGTATTGTCTCTTGCTAATTATTTTGAGGTGACTACTGTTAACACATATTAGCTGTGAATCCATGAAATGATAAATGGCGTGTTTAGATGATATGATCACATCTTCAAACACGGAGCTGCACTAAACCCAGGTGAAGCAAGTAAAGACTGACAAATTTATATACAATTGAACATCACAACATTGCTAAAGGGCCTACTTTCAAAAGGGCTTTCAGATTTCAAGGGACAAAGTGGTTCACTCTTTATGCATGAAGACAATTCATTATTTTTCTTTCTTTGTCACAATTGTTCAGTTGCATTACATATTATTCCTTAATTCTACATGTCTACATTGTACATATCCATTTAAAGTGATATCCATATCCATTTAAAGTGAATGGATAGCAATGAAAAATCATCTCAAAACAACTTAAAACGCAATTAATCTTATCGATACCCATGAAACTAAAAGTAGCTGAAAATATGAAAGCATAAATATATTGTTTACGATCTCAAAAAAAGGGAAAATGAATCGTCGCTCAGAAACCACGTGGTTTTGGGTCAACGGAAATACTGCGCTTTTACCCCCGGAGGTTCGGCAGAGGTTTGTCAGCGCATGGTGCCTTGCTGGACGCTAACAGATTTCCATTGTTCAATCATTTATATATTCAAATGTACTTGACGAATAAGCCCATAAAATACATAACACGCCTATTTTAGGTAAAGGTTTAGAATTATGACTATCGCCCTACCTGTATCTGACTCGGCGAAATTTTATTTCGGTATTTGACAAAGCTATCCATTGACTTTAAACATTAAACCTGTTTTCATGCCTCTGCCAGTGCAAGGTGGTGCCTGTATCCATCATAATTACAAATCCTATTCATCCAATTAAAAGAATGGAAAGACAAATATTTTATTAACTTCTCAAAGTCAAGCATTGCTGAGATTAGAACTATAAAAGGAGAGATTAACTACATTGTCAGTTGAGCTCATAAGACTATTCATAAAGGGATTATCTTCTAGATGCTCCTGACACACACAGTCACATTGGAAATACATCATCTAACATACATAGAGGACTGCATTGTGATCAAATGTATCTTACACATGAATACTAGTGGAGAATAAAACTAAGCTCTTGGTGACACAATGGATCTACTTACACAGTCACTGATATGCTTTAAAAGCAGTTTATTCTTAAATGCCTAATTCAGATGATACTCTATACATGTACTGGTTCAAACAACTATTTGAAGAGTTATGAAAACATATCATGAATGCATGATAGAGAAACAACTATTTGAAGAGTCTAACGAAACATGGAATGATAGCATAGCTACATGTACATGGTCATGGTACTGAAAACTGTTTCTAGGCTACAATGTTTGGCCCTTTTCTAATGTGGTTCACCCAAATGGCAAGGATGAATGAAAACTCAAGAGATTTCCATGAAGCTTATGTTTGAATGTTGCCAATCAATTAAAATGAAGAGAGGACTTTACACTTACTTGCAGAATATCAACCATCATTCAGTTAGTAGATATGTAGAACAAAATGTATTAATACAACATGGTTGTTGTCATTAATAAGTCACATTTGGTTTGATATAATGATAAAAGTAATCAAAATTGAAAAAAAAACTTAAATGAGTCACTTATCTGATACTGTAATGACAATTGTTCATACAACAAACACGATCAGAGAATTTGCATGTTCTATCAGTGATACCATCCCCATCAAAAAGAGACATCAAAATACATGTATATCTCAATCAGAGGAAATCTCTCGTTTCGGATTTCATTGAGGTATATACATGTAGTTTAACTTAACCTCCTTTCAATGTTTAATGTATAAAATAGCAATGTGGATTTGTGTAAACTGTCTTACTTCAAGCGAATACATACGTGTACATAGATACATATTTTATTACTCTCGTGAAACTTCAATATTATTCATACCACGCCCAAATTAGTTACGGGTGGAATGTTTTTTACATTGGAGACCCCACACACCACACACACTTGTCACAAATATGGTCCCCCATCCCCCTGGTTTTAGCCAGCCCTCCAAATCATGAAATCCCCTATTCAATCTCTGGAATCCTCCAGCAACATTGAATGAATCTGCAATATGACACTTTGAATATAAAGTGCATCAAGAAAATGTGTTAAATTAGTATCAGCCCTCATCATCATCATCATCATATAAAAGATGAAATAAGACAGTTGATATGAATGTATAACATACCTGACTTTTGAAGTCTCTTCAGTGTCCTCTCTCCCAAGCCTCTTAATGTTCCCTAAACATATGGAAACAGAATGTTTTACAATATTTGTGATATTCTGCATTTCAAACTTATTTCCAGTTCCAAAACTAATAAGGATTAGTATTCAGATCAATCATCCAGCTATAAAAAAGGAGCACAATTTAAAGATTTTTTATTAGCAGAAATGTTATGTTAATCAACAATTGTAAATTTGTCAGATTAACAAAAGGCTAGTAATAATGCAATTGTAAATTTGTCAGATTAAGAAGGGGGATATTTTTGCAGGGCTTGCTTTAGTGTCTATCTATACAAAAAGGGAGCCAGTAGGCCCAATCTGACTTCAAGTTTTGCAAGAGGTGCTAACCTTGAGATCAAGAAGACAATGTCACCAGCCTTTGTGCTTTCCATTTCTGCTCAGTTTAATTACTTTTGATAAATGGGTACCTTAAAATGGGACGGACAATCTCTTTCACCTTTTGTTTATTTTTCATATATATTGAAAGATTTATCACATAATATGGTCAGTTGAGTGATCCACGTTATAGAAATGGAATCTTTAATGGTCTAAGTTCTGCCCTGTTTGCTCCCTTTTGTGGTACTAAGGGGGTTGTTCAAATGTTGGGATTGATCGCAAGTTGCAGTTGATCAGAACGTGGCAATCAAAATTATTGTTTCATGAGCGTCTTGTTAGAAGCGCATATCATGGGTGAATGAAAATGCGCGTTACAATTTGCAACTGATTTGCAGTTGATTTGCGATCAATTTAAAGACCCTCTTAGACCTATCAGGGTTTTCTCAGTGATTAGCTGTGAAACAAATAGTCCTAGCCTCTGCCAGTCTTTCCATATCCTAACATTTCTTGCATGATGAATAATGACATTATTAGTTTTCAATTTTTAGATTACTCTTGTCAATCAATACATGGAATACATACTCAATATTCAAAGATAAATAGGAATATACCATCATACCGATATTACACCTTCTTTCCTTGATCTTGATAGTGATGGGAATCCAGCAAAGTCATTTTCATCTTTCTTATTAGCGTTCTTGAACCTCTCCACTGGGTACACCACCGACAGATCTCGACTGATGGATATGAAAGAGAAAATATGGAGAAAATATGATCACATTCATAAATGCCCATAAAATTCATCACATGTGTGAAATAAAAAATTCCTGTAATTGAATTATACTGTGGATTTACTGGCAATTTACTGTATATGGGAGATAATCACTGTAATGTGAGGGAAACGCATGCATATCAAGTGAGTGAGTAGAAGTTAACTTATAGACATATAAACACACTTCGCCAAAACTGTTTTACCATATCAGCACAATTGACCATGTGTTGGGTTTTGGTCCAATAACAATTGTCTAAAAAATGCAATATGCCTGAGCAGAAAGAGAAACAAAAAATCATTCACAGAACACATTATCATTATTGTGCACTGAACCATTATCATTAGAAGTTCTAAATGAAATTAATCACTAAAATTGCCCCATATCCTGAAATTGACAGCGCAGTGAACATTTTCAAATTACTATTCTTCGGGCAAATTGAAAACTATCATTCTTTTCACATGTTTTCTGGCAGTGAAGTTTCAATTTCGTAACATTGCACTAAATTGAAATGCTCTCATGAGAGAATGAAAATTTGTAACGATGCCAATTTAGGGAAGAAATATTAATTGACAGGAAATAATTCCTATCCTGAATAGTTAAATTTAACTTACATCCAATCTCCCTCGATATAATCTCCTTTCATGGCCTGCATCCTCAATGCAGCAAGATGAATTAGTTTATCATGAGATGCGGGGAACTGATTCCGTAGAACATCCTCAACAGCCTGTTAGTACAAACGAATAGCAAGTTACATGGGCTGCAGGTATGTGGGAAAGGTGAGTGTTTCAAGAAATATCAGATTACCCTCTGCCATGACAACATGTTGGCACACAATACATGTACTTTGAAATTTGACTTTTGATTATACTGTGCAAAAGCACTTAAGAAAACCCTCTAAAACAGGATATTTCCAGAAAAGCTTTATCTCTGAATACATAGAAATTAAGCAATTCAGCCAAACAGTGATCTAACCCATTAGTAACTAGAGATTGTGTATAAAAGTCACACGTTCAACTTTATAGCTTTCTTT